>JAHZNC010006126.1:0-29086 GCA_027744095.1 Zhuqinia jingwanae
CGTTTTATGCAATAAAAAATTTATGCAAATTTTATGCAAATTAGCTAATTAGTATGTTAATTAGTGCTAATTAAGCCAAACGGCGAAAATAAATTTGGCAAACTTGATGAGCTGTATCGATTTATGCAATAAAATATGTTCCAAATTTTATGCAAATTAGATAATTAGTATGTTGATTAATGCTAATTACGCCAAAACGGCGCTATTAAATCTTGCAAGCTCAATGAGCTCTATCGATTTATGCAATAAAAATATTTTGCAAATTTTATGCAAATTAGCTAATGAGTATCCTAATTAGTGCTAATTAAGCCAAACGGCGCTATTAAATCTTGCAAACTCAATGAGCTCTGTCGTTTAATGCAATAAAACATTTATGCAAATTTTATGCAATTTTGCTAATTAGTATGTTAATTAGTGCTAATTAAGCCAAACGGCGCTATTACATCTTGCAAACTCAATGAGGTCTATCCATTTATGCAAAAAAAAATGTTTCGCAAATTTCATGCAAATTAGCTAATGAGTATCTTAATTAGTGCTAATTAAGCCAAACGGCGCTATTAAATCTTGCAAACTCAATGAGCTCTGTCGTTTTATGAAATAAAAAATTTATGCAAATTTTATGCAAATTAGCTAATTAGTATGTTAATTAGTGCTAATTAAGCCAAACGGCGAAAATAAATTTGGCAAACTTGATGAGCTTTATCGATTTATGCCATAAAATATGTTCCAAATTTTATGCAAATTAGATAATTAGTATGTTGATAATGCTAATTACGCCAAACGGCGCTATTAAATCTTGCAAGCTCAATGAGCTCTATCGATTTATGCAATAAAATTTTTTTGCAAATTTTATGCAAATTAGCTAATTAGTATGTTAATTAGTGCTAATTAAGCCAAACGGCACAATTAAATCTTGCAAACTCAATGCGGTATATCGATATATGCAATAAAATGTTTCGCAAATTTTATGCAAATTAGCTAATAAGTGCTAATTGGAGTACTAATTAGCAAAAACAATTATTTAATTCGGAATCAGCAGATCAAATTACATTGATTTATGAAATAAAAATATTTATGCAAATTTTATGCAAATTAGCTAATTAGTGCTAATTCGGGTACTAATTAGCAAAAAGAATTATTTTATTCGGAATCTACACATCAAATTACATCGATTTATGAAATAAAAAATTTTATGAAAATTTTTGACATCAGGGTCCCCCCTATGGTCCTTTTTGTTAAAAAAATGAAAATTAGCTAATTAGTGCTAATTAACGCGCTAAGTGGTTGAAGTAGATGATAATTAATTAGTATGTGTGATTGGTAATGATATTCTTATGCAACCTAGGTTACTGCATTTAGTGGAACAATTTTTTCCATAACCTAACTATATGGTCATAACCCGTGCACAAATCTGGCACGATTTGCTTTTATTATAATATTGTATATTAATAACGCTTCCAGCAGATATGATGGGATCAGCAACAACGAGCACCCAACCTTGAAAGTCCATGTTTCGTTCTTCGGCTTTTTTAAGCTTGAATACTTTGCCTTTACATCCACCTTGCATATAGGTTTGTAGATATTTATATGTATTAGTTTTTTTGATAATGCATTCGTGCATGCAGCCATATAGACCATACATATCACTATAATTTTTACGTACCTGGAAGATTTAAATATCTGATTTCGGAACGTTGAGCAAGGCAGGCTCCTCAAAGAAAGAACAAATGCAGATTACTTTTGCAAAATATTGGGTAAAAACCTATAAGAAAGTATTGCGGTTACGGTGTATGGTTATTTTACTATTTTATCTAAACATCACATCATCATTATTTGCAGTTAGTTACTACATACAAGTTTTATTAACAGACATAAGTGCCAACTACATGCATTCAGTTCATTTGAAATTTTGTGGAAAGTGCGTCAAGTCAAGCTGCCAGTCTGCCTGATTGCGACTGACGGGAAGATACATACATGGGAATTATAAAGTGATTATAATATATTTACGTCACTGTGTGCCAGTGCTCTACCGTGAGGCGGCTAACTAAATAGCTCTCATCATTTTCATACGGATAAAAATGTAACATACATAATATAGATAGTTACATTTTATGCGCTATGATAAGTAAATCATGCTTATGAAAATAGCTTTGTAAAAAAAATTAAATGTTACAACATATATTATGTAGCTTACCGCTGTACCATAAAGCATGATAGAAAGGCCGAAATGATTATAAAGTTGTTGTTATGGAACTCTGATATTTAAAAAAAAGCAAAGTCATCGATGTCACGTTGGCACAAAAATCAAAAAAAATCTTCTCGGTGCAAACAGCACGAAATATTATGTTGTTCCATTCCAATCACAGAAACTGCTGCGCACTATCAACTAACAACTACTATTTGATATTTCCTTTTGTTAAAATGATTGGATTATCTCTAGGAAGATACCTGCTGTTGGTGCTTTTGCTTCCCAGCTTCATTGTCATTTCTATAGCCACCGACAATCATTCCGGCTCCGGCATATCCGTGATGATTACAGCGCTTACGATTTCAACGTAAGGTGGAAAAATAAGAAAATTCGGCCAAGTACTACTTCGCCACATTCGAGAAAGTGTGCTAGTCGTGTTTTTCGCAGGCAACTTTGGTGGCAGGTGGATCCCCTTCCCGTTATGAAAAATGAAGTTATTGAGAACTTGAAATCGGTGTGAATCATATTGACACTAGAATATGAAGTAATTTTTTAGTTGAAATATTTTCAGTTTCCACTCATGTTCATAAATATTATGACTCCATGTCATTCAAAATAAATTTTTAGAATAATTTGGGAAAAACGCCGCAGGAGGAGTACATGATGCACCATACGAGAAATACCAAAGTTAGGGCTCATGAGTCATGAAGCACATACTGCACAATGCGTTTTAACCACTACTGCACTGTAGAATGTGGAAGCAAGAGAGTGTGAATGAAAAGGAGAGACTTCACTTAAGATACATTAATTTTATGCAAATTAAACCATAATTAGTGAGGTAAAAATTTCCCAAATTAGTGAGTGAGGTAATTGAATGTTAATAGCGTTTGTACCTTATTTTTATATAAGAATAAATAAATACATTATATTAAAAGATTTTGTGTTGCATCTCAAATCATCAACGGAAATGATTCATTCAATTTTACGCAATTTCTCTCTCGATATCTGATGATAGCTTTTTGTTGCTCAGTCAGAGTTTTGCAATCCTTTACCTTCCTTTACTCCCACATCTACATTTCCTGTCTAGTCTCCAATCTAGAAAAGCCACAACTTTAATCTCCTCTCTCATCCTCATCAGACATTTCATTTTGTTTAACGATAGACTACTATTACATTACGCTATATATGTACTGCATGCAAAGACAGGAAAAAACCTTTCAACAATCTGACTTGTGCCAGACAATTCAAACAGGTCCTTAGTTCAACCGCATCATTGAAAGCCATGCGTCTCGTTGCCAAAAAACGTTTGGCGTTGACAGCAACAAAAAAAGGGATCTGAGACCAGCAGAGAGATGTGATTTGTCTATGAATCTGATAGGCTCATTAGGGCTCTTGTAAAATTAATAGTTTGCTCGAACTGGCTCTTGTCTGGAAAATCAATAAACTAATAAAATTCATGTGGCAGATTGTTCATTCATTTCTGAATAGTATTTGCCGTGTGGCATCACGTGAACTAATTATCTCAAATCCAAAAATGTCATTAATATACCCGAAAGAAATAATATGTCAAACGAGTGGAAGGTTACAGAAAGGACAAAGTTTTGATTACGAATTCTGAACAGGCATGGCTTGGCATGGTTTAGTTCATTACTTCAAAAATAACCATATCATTTTCTCCGACACACGACAAAACTTCGAAAAGGGAAAAGGAATACCTACAAACTTGAGGGGATAGAAATCTTATGAATGAATGAGTTATGTTTTATATAGGTATACTAGATGTATAACATAACAATATAATTATGTACGTGCAACAATAAATTAAGACTGTTGAGTTTGAGTTATATTTCTAAAAATAAATGAACATGTTCAATTTTAACTACAAAAATGAGCGGCACGTGGACATAATTAATTAGTTATCCCTATCCCTGCCCTGATAGATTAAGTGTATGGTATACTATACGGGAGTTACTTAATGATAATAATTAATTATTAAAGGTAAAATAGGGTATGATTAATTCATATAAAACTAAGAACAATGAAATTTCAAAACATTTAATTTATCCTCTTTGGCGATGTATATATAAAGGAATTAATCATATTTATTCATTTCAGCGGCAGCAATAGAGCTAGAGAACTAAAATATCAACCACACACAAATACAACAGCATTTCATCCATTTCCGTTTGAGTGTGCGACTCAAATTTGAAAAAAAAATCTTTCTTTTTTTTCAGGTGCGACTCTTGCCTTGCCTGCCTGACTGCCATACTTTTCCTGACATTCCCTAAAGCGCCAGCTGTCAGCCACAAAAACAGGCTTTTGCTTTTAGAATATTCTTGTATGCCTCTCTTGTGATATAATAGTGTGTTGTGAGTTGTGATGTGGTATTTACATTTCTTAAGTTTACTTTAGCTTTAGCAGCTGATAAGAAATTGTTTGACTTGCTCTGCTTGACGGATGGGCTAACATTGCGTAACCTCAGTTTAGCGAATTTTTAAACGAGTGCATAGTGTGTTGTTGTGGTTGTGTAACTTGTGTATGTGATGTGTACAATGTTTAAAGTATGATTTGTTGACAACATGAGATCATTACAACACGGCATCTTGTTCCATATTTTCCAGGAAATTTTTCAAGTTTTCTAATATTTTTTTATAGTTTAATGTGTGTTAATTAAAGTGACAGCAAACTCTACTGTGCTTTAAAGGAAGGGATTAGTTTAGCTATGCCATTAGGTTACTTAACTGTGTAAATTGCGTAAAAAAATACTTTTAAAAGCTTACTTTGTTTTGTGTCAGTCGGTGACGTGTAGCTCCCGTATCTCCAGATGGATAATAGTTAAGCTATGAAATGGAGTCATTAAGTAACTATTAATAAAATTTGTTAAGCTTGTCATGTAGTGCATATTCGTATTGTGATTAACATCATTCCAGTTATTGTTGGGACTCTGATCAAGTGGTCAACAATGAGCCGGTTTTAGTATTAAACTGGTAAAATAGTAGTCGACTTAGCATTCTTTTTAATTAAAACACGCACAAAATATATAAAAATGATGGGGTCTTCGAGAATGGTTCATGTAAGCACACGCAGGACAATAACTGTGTTGCTCCTGTACACAGTATTTAATGTCTGCGTAGCCTTTTATGTGCCCGGAGTTGCTCCGGTGGAGTTTCGACAAGGCGACCCAATTGTTGTGAAAGCGGTCAAGATGACGTCCACAATTACACAGCTTCCTTACAGCTATTATAGTTTGCCGTTCTGTAAACCGAATGCTTCAAAGTTGGTATATAAATCGGAAAATTTGGGAGAAGTTTTGAGGGGTAAGCAACTTTTAACTTCACAATAATTTGTAGATGCTTTTTTATAAGATCACTAAACGATCAATGTACTAACATAGCTGCAAATGACACAAAACACAAAAAAAAAACGTTATTTTAAAGGTTGTAATTTACTTTTCAGGCGACCGGATTGTGACAACTAATTACGAAATGGCTCTTGGAGAAGATAAAAAATGTTCACTGGCTTGTCACAGCCTTGGAGTTCCTGTTCATTGGAAACCTCCCTTCTCCTCTGCAGCATTTTCACATATAAGCCATCAGTACTATGTCCATATGTAAGTATATTAATTAATTAAAATTTCAAGTATTTTCTGTAAAAAAAACTAATCAGAATCAAAAAAACACAATCACAAAAAAATAACTCACTGTTCACACTCAACTCACGTACAACATGCTAATTAGTAGTTATATTGCTTGATGCTGGAAAATATGTTGTAACAAATAACATTCAGACAATTAGCAGAACTAAATGTATGAAAACACAAACGGTTAAACTTTAAATAAAACATCAAAATTTTGGTGAACCGTTTAACTTAGCTGTGCATAATATATACCTATGTCATATTGTCATGTAGCTACTACTACTACAAACTTCAAAATAGCATATCTCTCTGCTTGATCATCATCAGTGACATTAAACATCAAGATTTATGAAACCACTTGTGTCTACTTGCCTGTTAGGCAGTTAAATGTTTAAGGTCGAAGAATTTGCTGAGGAGCACCTGGTCATAAATATATTTTTTTCTAAGACGTAGGTCCTCATATTTAGTTAAAAGGGGCTTTGTTACTGTTAAACTGTTATATAAGCGGCCACATATATTGTTGTAGTAGGTACATACACAAGAAAAACTACATGTTTGTCCATCATCATGTTTCTTGATTATTGACAAGTGGTCACCATGTACCAAAGCTCGTTTAGCAAATTGGTTTGTCTGTTCGCCACCACCATCACAGGACTTGACTAAACTGCGTTTGGCAAGTGTGTGTGGTGGTCATTTATTGTTTCATTCATTCAAGCAGCGTATAAGAATGGTAAGAAGGGGCGTTTTGACGCTTACATACTTTACGCACATCTCATCTCTTTATAATTAGGTCAGATTCACTGCTGCGCTTCTCTGCAAAAGCCCAGCAGGTATTCACAACCAAACAAACTATTTTCGCTTCATTTCATTTTAATTGATGAAATGGTGAAGGTGCTCTTGGTGCTGAACTGACTGACTGTCAACTAGGAAAAAAATCGTGAAACAGAATATATATATGCGAATAATTATTTAAAAAAAAAAAATCTTTACTGAGCATTGAGCATACTTTTTAATCATAAAAATTGTTCATCTCACATCGTCCATGATTTTTATCATTCACAAAATATGCAATTGCATGACATTCTTTTCCCTTTTTTTGTTGCTAATTTGAGTGGTGTCGGCGATTCTAGAACGTCAACTTTAATTTAATTACTACACACACACTCAACAACACGGTAAAATTGCCACCACAGCACGTTCGCATTTTTATCATAATAATACATGGTAAGTTTGTGTTTATTGTAGATTAAATTTTTTTTTAAAGAAGAAATGTTTTTTTTCCTCTGTCATAAATATATCGACCCGTAATTTGATAGTACAATAATTATTATTAGACTTGATGAACTCATTACTTGACTGCCACTGGTAGTCGCGCCATGCTATCAATTCTACAATTACAAGTACATATAATGATAATTTGATTCTTATTTTTTCCATCGTCAATTAAGATGTTTGGCGTAATTTATAGTGTGATATATTATCATCATCAGCTACTAAACTAAATGGTTCATTTGAAAACAGTTCAGCTCAGATAATATTCCATTCTGTTTTGTTACATGATATCATCCACAAATTAACCTAGAAAAAAAAACCTGTTTCCTCCATGACTATATGACTCATTTGACACATTCATCAAGATATTGGTAATAAGTTACCGTTTGTAATGTGATACGTTTTTTTGCGATTTATTGGACGTGACATGTAGTATCTTGCTCTTGCAATTTTGCAATCGACTTGAACCACTTGAACTGACTTGTCGAAGAAACTATCTTTGTGCAGTCAGTCAGTCTCTCTCTTCCCCTCTCTCTCTCTCATCTCTCTGTCTCTTGATGGAGTTGCTTGTGAAGGCTAATGCATTAAAATTGAATGACACTTTTAATACTCATAATATAATAATCAAGTAGAATGAGATGGGAATGTGGCAGATAAGAAGTTTTAGTCGTTAATTGAGATAGAGTTAGTTGCTGTTGCTGCCAGGCGAAGCCTTGAAATTCGTTATTCCTCCTGCCTGCATGTGTAAAAGGTTATTAAAAATGTTTATTTATATTTTTTTATAGTTTTATTACTACGTTGCCTCTCCAAACAAACATTTTGGTAATATAAATATAATTCGCCATCGCCATCAAATAGCCGCCCCATCATCCTTACAAAAGATTAAAGATTACATTTAAAGCAGATTGTTAACTGGTAACTTTTACAAACAGAACAACATCCTTCATATTATCATACGTGGTACTTATATGCAGCAGCGGCGGCGGGACACATGGTGCTCTGCTGTAATAATACAAAATAGGCACGCATTTGCCTTTAGATTGGAGTAGTAAGTAGTAAATAGGTATCTTTCAGCAACGACGTTAATACTTATACTACTTACTTTGCTATATGCTGCAATATTTACAGGCCCCCATATTGATATTGATTCCCCGTTGCATGTAAAGCTTTTTTTTACATTTAGGCGAGTCTTTGTTTTAGTTTGATCCAATATTTCAAAAATGACAGGACCAACAACGCTAAACGCTTACTTGCATATCATTAGTATTGCATGCACGGCATAATGTGACTACTGCAAAGAAAATTGTCCCAGGACGAAAATGATGTCTCATGTCATCGTGATTTATTTAATTTGCGACAAAGGTTGTATGAGATTATATGCGCGACAACACTAGTTGATTTGTTATGTACCATTGTTGTTGTTTTTTTTTTCTTCATAGGATTGTGGACAACTTGCCTTGCGTAACAAAACTTGGCACAGACGACGGCAGTGGTCAACAACAGTTTGAGGTTGGCTATCGGTTGGGATTTATGTCCCCAGACTCGGAGCGTGCGTACCTCAACAATCATTTGGACTTCAATATTTTATACCACACAGAAGATGAGTATGTTAATGAAATTATTGTTGCGCCTTTTGATAGTCAAATGTGCAGAGAAAAAAAACCTCTTTATTATATACTGGTCGCAATTAATTAATGTTCATATCGCAGTAATTAACCTGCTTGATATCTTGTTGTTTGTCACTTGTCAGTAAAAAGTTTAGAGTGGTTGGATGTGAAATACAACCATCCAGTATTCATACGACCAAGCTTGACTTGAAGGAAGAAAGTTGCGTATCTCCTGTTCAGGGTGATCCACGTGACACATTTCAGGAAATTAAAGCCAATGATGATAACTCACTCTATTTTACTTATACAGTCAAGTGGAAGGAGTCAAATGTATGTATATGAAATGATTTTTTTTTGATTAATTTTATGAGGTTAATTAATTTCGTTTAATATGACTTTTAATGAACATGCTGCCACATAATAACTTTATCTCTTGCATTATTATTAGGTAAGATGGGCTTCACGATGGGACGTATACTTGAAAATGAGCGATGTCAACATTCATTGGTTCTCGATAATTAACTCGCTCGTGGTCGTATTCTTTTTGACAGGTATAATTCAATTAAAATAGGTATTTAATTTTGTTTTGCCACGTCGGAGCCGCCAAAGAAAATATTTAATTTTGGTTTGATTTTATCTTTTCAAGGAATTATAACAATGATCATTATCAGAACGTTAAGGCGTGATATTGCAAGGTATAACAGTATGGATGATTCTGCTGATGAAGCGTTAGAAGAAAGTGGTTGGAAGCTCGTACATGGAGACATCTTTAGACCTCCAAAGTATCCGCGCTTATTTGCAGCGTTGATTGGGAGTGGGATTCAAATTCTGGGAATGACACTGATCACGTTATGTATGTTGGGTTCATTTCCAATTTTAAAAGAATTGTTTTAATTCAGAATTTAAAGTACAAGCCTATAATATATTATGTTGACTTCAAAATTCAAATTTATTTGTGCAGTTTTCGCAATGCTTGGAATGCTCTCGCCTGCTGCTAGAGGAGCACTCATGTCTGCCATGATTTTCCTCTATGTTGTAATGGGCACATTTGCTGGATATTATTCTGCAAGACTGTACAGGACTCTCAAGGGGAAGGAATGGAAAAAACAGGCATTCTTGGTAGGTTTCATTCTCGTGTATTCCCACTCGACGCTTCATTGGTTTGCTTCAACTTGATCTCAAAACGTTGACAATCAGGCCACTTTAACATTTTCAAAAAAAAAATGTCATTTTATCATAAAATGTTTTCTGGGTTTGAATTTGAAAATGCAACATATTATTTTTATAGACTGCAACTTTCTTTCCGGGTGCAGTTTTTGCTACCTGTTTCCTCTTGAATTTTTTCATTTGGGGAAAGGCATCCAGTGGAGCAGTACCATTTGGCACAATGGTTTCCCTCTTGCTTCTGTGGTTTGGCATATCGGTCCCATTGGTATTCTTGGGATCCTATTTTGGGTTTAGGAAGCCGTACCAACATCCAGTACGTACCAATCAAATTCCTCGGCAAGTGCCAAAACAGCCATGGTACATGCATCCCCTTCCAAGGTAAAATAGTTTAATGAAAATTGCATGTATCTCACCTGAAGTCACCTCCTAGTTTACAAGATTAAATATTTATAACAAAATTACTTTATTTTCAGTTCCTTGATGGCCGGGATTTTGCCTTTTGGGGCCATGTTCATCGAATTGTTTTTCATCTTCACAGCTATTTGGCAGAACCAATTCTATTACATGTTTGGCTTCTTGTTCCTCGTATTTGCAATTTTGTTTATTTCTGTAAGCCAAATTGCTGTTGTGCTGGTGTACTTTCAGCTTTGCGGTGAAGTAAGTTTAATCAATCCCAGTTGTATACAATATGATAGTCATAATAATAATTATGATACTAATTAGTAATTATTACTATTGAAAAACTGATGCATTAAATTAACAATGTTTTTTTTGTAGGACTACCATTGGTGGTGGCGAGCACTATTTTCCTCCGGTGGATCTGCAATTTACATGTTTTTGTATGCTGTCTTTTACTTTTACACACGTCTGGAAATAACTGAATTCATTCCGACACTTTTATACTTTGCATACACTGGTTTAATGGTATTAACATTCTGGCTACTTACTGCCACAATTGGATTCTACGCTGCCTATTATTTTCTCAATAAGATTTATGCAGCAGTGAAAATAGATTAACTTCTTGTTGTTTTCATGTGAGACGTTCGGGCATCATTGTTTCTCAATAAAAATGCGGTGCATTCATTTTTTATTATATTAGTTAGTAAATATTTATGATTTTTTTTCTAGTCGGGCGGTTATTTTCAACTTGTATTGTATTAGGTATATTTATATTTTATGAATGCGAATGATTATAAGTTTTGATTGATTTTTTTTGAATGTTGTATGCAATGCAATGGTACAGATCAAAGACAAGCTAATCTAATAATTAAGGTCATTGTCAATTGTATAAATCTTGTGAGCAAAATTATGAGGAAGATCAATATTATTGTAATTGTATGTTGTAAAGGTAAATATTACTTCCCAATGCGACACTGTCAGACTAAACAATCTCTGATTTACACGCATAACTATTTAAACGCAACGTGATGAAACTTATTGTAACAACAGTATGAAAATAAACCCTTGTAAAACTGTATGACAATTTTTAAGTATTTACTTACCCTTTGAGTTAGTTGTCGTTTATCGTAGGTTTGCATACAAAAGCGCATGTTTCCACCTTCACCTTGGGTGAATCGATCTATTCGATCTGTCAAGTTTGTCTATATTAATTTCAGTGAAAATCGGTAAAAAGCCGGACGAGAGCGTTTTAACACGCCCATAACAATCTGGAATTTGATGTGTCAGTGAAGCAGATCAGTACTTTCATATGCATAGTTTAAAGGTATTTTTCCTGGCTGTCGTGAGTAATTTTGGGGGGCTAATGAGAAAGGTAGTAGAAAAAGATTTTGAAATTGGGAAGGTGAGTTTGTACTACTACCATCATTATTTATCAATACAGACTGACTATTTCATTTACTACTACTGGCCTCAATAAATTCGATTCGTGCGTTGGAAATTGCGTGACTTTTATTAACTTGATGTGACTTGTTGTTTAGTCAATTGGGGTAATAAATTAAGTGTCCAGTTGAAGAAGTAGAGCGACGCCTCTCTTGATCCAATGCCTGGATGGCTCCTTGGTATTCAGAAGTAGGGGTAGCACATAATTAGTGGAATGACCTGTGGTAGCCAGTGTACCCTTTCTTTCAGAAGTTCTGTACAAAGGACTCTTGTACCTGCCCCCGTCCAAAATCTGATCCTTTTTCTTCGGCACAAACCAAATGATGGGCATTGCATCCTGCAAGATTTTTGGTAACATTTCCACCAAATGGTTTCCTTGTCTATCCCACCTTGCCCCATCCACAAACAAGCCATAAACATAAACCCCATCGGGTGCTGCATATTGGGAATGATCCGTGGAAAGAACATTAAAATCAAAACCCAGCTTATCAATGGGAATCGTATACTTTCTTGCGAAATTTTGCATGGCCCCTGTGAGAAATGCTTGAGTGAAGTAGAATCCGGATACCCAGAAAACGTTGGGTTTTCCTTCATTGTACCATTTTTGAAGAAAGTTGAGTCGGTCCAGAAAGTCGTTGACGTAGCTTCCCAAAGGTTTGAGGCTGGGATAGGAAACCTTGGCCCAAAGAGCCGGCACTTTACCGTTCAACAATGAGATGGCGAGGAGCTCCAATTCGGGACTCATTAGCACCAGACCTTTAATTGCCTTTTGAATTTCTTTGAGAGTATTTCGAATTTTATTGAGAAGGCGGTTAAAACGTTCCATTTCCTGCACCAAAACGGTATTCATTGATTCCGAGTACTGAGTTGGGTACTTCTTAAGCACAACTTCAAGGTCAAAGTTTTCAGGAAGCTTTCCTAAAATGTCCTTAGCGATAGCGGCAAGTTTTTGGTCACTTTTTCCATCAGCACCCCCACCAGCCTTTTGCATTGTTAAAAGGATGGCATCACAAAGCTCTCGCGTTTCGCCCAACTCTCTGCTAATGTCCACATTGTCATGCATGCCAAACACTTCCGGTTTTTGAGTTATGGGCAGCTTCTTAATGAATGCAACTACTTCATCGTGGTCTGTGACATGAGGTATAGTGTATTGTCCCGACGGGGAGAATTTGTATTTTTTCTGTGCAAGCATTTGAGTATTACAAAAGTCTTCTAGGATGGTATTCAAGGTTCGACGATCCCAGCATTCAGCTTCCTATTAAATTCTTCAAGAAATTTGGAGAAAACTGGAACTACATCCACCATTCGGCAAAGCTCATCCCATGCTTGGGATGGGAGCCAGGTTTTAGCTGGATTGGGTATCTCATTTTGAAGACCTACTCCTCCGGTCAGCAGAAACTTGTACTCCTCTAACATTACCTTATGCTGAGACATCATTATGGCCATGCAAAGAACAAATGAAAATAGCAACTTGTCTCGTTCGAAAAGGGACCGGCACACGTTATTATACAAGCTCAAGGTAAAGTGGTCACCCAAGTTTTTCATGCGCTTTTCCAAATCGTTTGACTGGTGACTGTTGATGATAATACAACAACTGAAATATTTGCAAACAAAAGAAAGGGGTTCTGTAAAGTATGAAATGAGTGAGTGGGGCTTCCTCGTTTACCTGTTTTCGATAGACATGATGAATAGTTGGACAAACCAATTCAAGCTGTATTGGTACATCTGAAAGGAATTTCATGAGAAATATGATGATAATAATAATACTACAACAATTGATGATACATTGGGGCGAAATGAGATATAATAAGCTGCAAATATTATTTTGCCATTAATTCTTACGGGATCTATATTTGGGAGCTCTGTCAGGGAGAAAAAGAGGACACTGGTGTATCTCGCAATAGACTTGTATCCTGCTCGTGATGCGGAAATAAGCTTTTCCGTTTCCGCCGCGTACTTTTGCTTCTCGATAATACTGTTTGAAATCTGTTTGGAGGAATCCAAAATTTGAATGGCCCTAGCATCCTCCAGCACATTCCCCTTTGATGATGACAAGGTATGAAGAATGTTATCTTCCACTTCTTTTAGTGCTTTGGAGTTGTCTGCATTTTGCTGAATCAATTGCTGTCGCTCCTCTTCCAGCTCAGGTCGTTCTTTTGCCACAACAATACCCAGCAATTGATCTTCCAGACCTTCCGGCGTAATCATAAAATTAAGAAGCGTAACCTTCACGGCAATTTCAGGATAATAATGTGGATTTCTCAGACGTGTAATTATGTAAAATCGGAAATCCTTGTTATATTCCACAATACTCTCGCCCAGTTTGATACAAATGACGGGACCCTGCTTGAAAGTCTGTTTGAGAAGGATGGGTTCCAAAGCGGGATCAATTTCTTCACCCACATTGTCCAACAATACGGGAAGACCTTGCTGTATAGATTGTTCCAAAACTCGGATGTAATTCGAATCTGAAAGATTAATGACTGAAAGGCTGTTGGGTTTTTCCAGATTTCTAATCCATTTGCTGGCTTGAGCTTGGGGATCAATCATTAAGGGCCAACGGCGAGCATTTGTGACAATGATACCGTTGTCGATGGAAAATGTGTCGACCGGAAGACCTGCAAGGTGCCAGCTACGTATTTTTATAGGGTCTCCCAATGTATTTATCAGGGAAAACACGTCGGAACATGGAACCTCCATGCTGGAGCACAATTGCTGCCATTTCTCGACACACCCCTGCACAATAAATAACGCATGTAATATTGAAATCAATACGGTTTTAAATCTTGGTTTTAAACAGATTAGTTCAACGTACCGCTCTAAAGTCTACTGTGAAAGGACCCATGTACGCCACCACAGCAGATCCAATGAGTACGTCACCAATGATATTGATCAGTCTGTCTGCAAGACTTTCTGCACCGTCACTCCAACGAAGTTCTTTCGCCACCCAGGCCATCTGTAAATGTCAAAAGAGGCGGATGCATTATTCTTAGATAATAATCATTCTTCCAGCTCACTGACTGATTGATTTATGATCTGATTACCATGTATTTGAAATTATAATGCTCACCAATTAATTTTTCTGCTCGTTCCAATTTTTGAGAGCAAAGCTCAATGTTATCCTCCAAATCCTTCTTCTTTTTGTTCATTGCAGCGTACTCGTCATTAAGTGCTTGCAGTTTATCTGTGACTTGCTGCAGCAGAGCCCTTTTTTCATTCAATTTATCCATTTGAGCTTGAAGCTCACCCTCGGCTTCATTCAACTTTTGTTTCTTTGGCTCGACAATCTTGATGACACGATCATACACTTCCATAGCTTTTACCCATTTGCAGAGACCTTCACAAGCTGTCGATACATTTTTAATTACACTCGGATCAAAATCCGGATTCTTGATGAATTTTTCTCGAATTTTCTTCATGACGGCTGGAGGAATGTTATCCTTGTCGTATTCTTTCAAGCCCTCCAAAAATTTCATGTCTCCCAACATTTTTAAAGATGCACCCCAGAAATCTTCATATTGCTTGCCGTTTGCATCCATTTTCTTATCTGGTTTTACTGATCTCATGACACAAATCGCCTCCAATACCATTTTAACCTAAAATGGAAAATTGATTAGTACTTTATATGTATACTAATTATTATAATTATTATGATACATTATTATTAAGTACGAAAATGAATTTTGTACGCACCGCAGCCGGAGGATTTTTCATGGATTTAACTACAGTAATATCTGCTGGTTTCAAAGTGTCCAATGCCTGGAGGGCAGCTTCCAAAGCTGGAATGGCTTCCGCCAGGTCGTTCTCACAATCATCTTTTATAGCTTGTGAGGCAGCAGCCGCTTCATTAGCCAATGCTTCATCAGCAGCCACAACCTCTTTTGTTGCTTCCACGTCCACCGTGTCCCTTTCGATTTTTATCATGAGCTTTTCAGTTGCCTCTGAGGTTTCGATAAGTTTGGGCTGCAGTGCGGTAAGCTCATCTTGCATAACGGAGACTTGTCCAGACGCAAATGCTAGTTTTTCCAGACCTGTAATATACCGCTGACGTAGTGCCTCTATTTCTTCTCGTTTCAAACTCAAGAGGGATTTGAAAGTTAGAATCAATTCTAGGTATGATGTCGGAGTGACGTAATTCTTTCGACCACACTTTTCCCAAAATCTGAAATTTTTCCATAAACAAAAGTGAAAACGCTCAAGCAATTTTTTTAATAGTATTCTGAGTGTTGAGATCATTTGGAAACTCACTCTTTGGATAAAGTTCTCACTGAAGAATGAAATGTCTGACACATGTCCACACAAGCCAGCCGATAACTCTCTTGAGTTTCCAAAGTGGCCAGAAACTTTTGAGCTACTTTGGATCAACGCATCATCCGGCCATTCCATGAACCAATCAATGGTACAGCAATTAATCAGAGAGGGGAACATTCTCATTCTATTTCTGAAAGCGTCACCGATTGGGGAGAAGGCTAAAACTATGTGCAAGTTATTTTTCACCCTGTCGACAAAATAGTTATACAAACTCAAAGGTGTAGTATCAATCTTCTTGCCAGACTCCCTTGCAGCACTCTGCATTTTTTCCAAGATTTCTCCCTTTTCATCAGCTTGAAACAAGTTTGGCACATCACCCGTATTCAGCACCATATTAATATCTTCCACAAAGCTCTCATCCTTAATTTGATTGTCAGTAAACAGGAATACGGTTGGTTTCCCGTCATTTCCAGCATGTTTCAATATTCTTTTCATATCTTCCCTCCACTCATGGGAACCGTATGTACGACTGATTTCAATTTGAATTAGATCATAACTTGCCATAAAGGATGCCATTTTTGACAAACTTTGTCGTCCACTTCCGCCAATACCAATAAGCAAGCAATGCCCATTATCTTGTTTGAGCACTCGAGAAATACGGGAAATGTGCTCAATAGCAAACTGGAAGAGAACCAAGGGCATGGGCGTTTTTGACATTGAATTATGATCCCGAAGATACCACTCCATCACATCCGTCAGCTCTTGCATTTCGCCCACTTCGTCGTAAATCTTTGGCTCTGCCTTAGGATCCATATAATCGCCAAATAATAATTTCCGTATATGATTGTCCTCTATCTTCTCATTGCCCTTCACCAAGTGACCCAACAATTTGGACATTTCTATCTTAAAGTTTTCCAACAATGTGTCCCCAACTAAATTGAAAAAAATATTTCGATCCCCATCATCCACCAAACGGTCGTAAAATACACGGTATACTTCATGAACCCAAAGGCGCATCAACTTTTGCCCCTCTTTCAAGTGGGTACGGGGTACTAGCAGTACCCCTCGAATGACCCTGGAGAAATCTCGTAGATTGAAAACATAATGACTTTTGGATGGGGTTGGTAAGAAGAGTGAAGTGGCAGACTGGTACACCTGCATTGTTGCCTGCACCAGTGGTCTTGCCCATCGTACAACTTCATTCTCAAATTCCTTAGAAAAGTTCCAATCCACAATGGCCTGGAATATTTTTTTCATAGTATTATCATCAAAGGAGTCTATGGAAAGAATGCTAAAGTGGCGAACCAGTCGGGCTGTGATGTCTGCGCGTCCACCTCCCGGAGGAGACATGGCTGATACAAGAAGCTGTGTATATTGAATAAAATAATTTCATTGTATTACAATGTTTAATTCTTTCGGGAATAAAATAATTTAATAAAAAATATAGTTGATTACCAAATCTACAAGGTATATAGTGGAGGTGTCCTTTTTATCGTACCAGTGCTTGTGGTCAATCCATTGGCGTATGATTTCAATCGGAGGTTGAGCACCGTATATTTCCTACGCACAGATATACACAACAAAAATATTTGCATGCTTCCATTTCACTAATTTAGTGGATAAGAACATTTTTATCATTAATTTAATCATTTTTAGCACATACTTTGCTAGGCATATTCAAGTCGTCGACAAATACAATGCATTTTTTCCCAATGGGTGGTCCAAAGTAGCCCTTTTTTCTCCTATCCAACTTGCTCATAATGATATCTTGAGTTTGGTTAGCAGACGTTCGAGCCGAGAAATTAATGACATTTGGGATATATTTGTCTTTAGGGAGGGACATCATGAAGCTCAGTGTCAGTGCACTTTTCCCAGTTCCCCTGAGATAATATTTTTACCAAATTGCATATATTAATCATATGTATTTTCATATTTTGCGACAAAGTTAAAGCCCAATAATAAGCATCTCTGCTCGCTTACGTTGGACCAAGAAACATGACTGGGTATTCATTTGTCAAATACAGCTTCAAAAAGAAAATTTGTCTAGAAGTTTCGTCGGTGGGAACCATTATTTCGTTTACCTGTCCAAAAAACAAAAAATTACAAAAAGTTTGAAGGTGCGGGAATGCGAAAAACACTTCTAGTATATATTTTTTTATCTGTATAGTACCTTGGCAGTTGGGGAAATCTTGGAATGTTCTCTGTCCAAAATATCAACCCAGAATACCCATTGATTATTCCTTTTGTCGCAAATATAGTCAAACACGATCCCTTTTTCGGGAAACAATTGATTTTTATTTAATTTAAATCCTTTGGGTTTCGGATACTCCTTATTGTTCCCTGACAAAAGTGTGCGATAAAATTCATCAAATTTTTCTCTACTCTCTTGGTTCAGCGTTTGACAAAGACCCCAGATCGCTGCAAAAATGAAACAGTACTGAAGCCATGTGGAGCTTTGTGGCTGCTGATCCTCAGTGCCACTGTCACCCCGAAGAAGTGAATTATAAATTCTGTAAAAGCCCTACAATAAAATAATGATAGCGATTTCAATATGTTGTTCCATAATAACGTGTAAATACATCCTGTTTAAATATATCCATATGCTCTAGACCTGAAATAGATGCAACTCTGATGAATTTACAAATCTTTTGCACTCATGACGAATAAAGTCCAAAGAGGGTGGTACCACCCATTCAAAAAGCTCATCAATCATTTCCTTTTGTTCTTCATTCACTCCCTTTCCAATCCTGTCCAAGTATGCATCTTTCAACGGACGCCATCCAAGTTCCCGAGGTTCCATGTAGATCATACCACACCGGGACACTGTTGCAGGAGACGCTTGTTCAAGATCTGCAGGCTCAAACATCATGTTCATCACTGGAGTCATTTGGATAATTTCACCAGACATGAGACAAAGTTTCTTGTTATCATCCAGTACGGTGTTCATATTTTCAATCCATACCTATTTTACCAGTAAAATTGATTTTATCAGATCATCCATTTTTAACCATTAAAAACATGTGGATTGTAATAAGCATAAATTATGCAAAATGTCATACGGCATCAACGGGTCCATCAAAAACAACCCATTTTCTATCGTCAGTTGTGGAGACAGCAAATTCTCGGAATGAAGTTGCCAACACGCCATCCGACCATTCATGGGACACAGCGTCAAAACAACCGTATAGTTGACCCATTGTGATCGCCTTTGGGTTAATGATTTTATACTGAACCTTCCTTTCATTCAGACCCGGTATTTTATTTGTTCGAATGTCTGTTAAGGCTTGAGCGAGACATTGATATGCACAAGTTTTTCCTCCCATCGCATCCCCTACCACCATCAAACCGTGTCTGACCAAAATCATTTCATAAATCTGGAGCGCCTTTTCCACAAAGAAATCTGTTGCGATCAAATTCCTCCTCTCGCAAACCTCCTTGAGTGCCATTACCAATGTATCTAAATCAGGCTTCAATAATTTCACCCCAGGGAAAAGATCAGAAATGATTCCCTCAAATAATGGAACATCCTGAGCCAAGAATTTTGGCAAGTTGACATCGTTAATGGCTTTCAAAATGAGCATGCTTTCATCCTCATTAAGATATTTCAACTTCAAGTTGCCCGCAGCTGTCAGTACAGACTTTACAGCTCGCATTCCGTAATCATAATGATGTTGAGAAGAAAGCTGCTCTGAGCAAAGTTTGTATGTGTCCACAATTTTTCCTGACAAGCTACGATAAGAATCAAATATGCATAATGTGGGTCATATAAAACATATTGCTGATTATGATGATGTATTTTTACACATACTTTCTGGCGTCCACAAATCCCATTGAATATAGAGAAATTTCACCGATGAGGGCGTAATCTGGGACCTAGTACAACATTGATATAAAATATTTTATGCAATAGAAATTAAAAATTGCAATATAGGTATAACAATTTTATTGACAGCCCATAATCTCATACCATCATGGCCACAGTACGGAAAAGAACTTTCAAGTTATCGGGTAGTTCAGAACGCCCAGCGTAACCCTAAACAAATATTTGAACAATCCAATTTCATAAATTAATTGGCATACATATACGTATACACTTAGAGATCCATAAATATTTGTATATTCATTATTTGTACCGGATTCATAGTAATGATCACAGAGCAAGTGGGATTCAACCTCAACTCTGTTCCTTCAAACATGAATGTTTTCACTTTGGCAGCAACAGCCTGTTGAATTGTGAGAATTTGTTGGGCTATCACACTCAACACCTCCAACTCGATTCGATTAAATTCATCGAAACCTTGAATGCATCATAAAATATTAATCTCCTTCATATTTAATTTTTAAATTGTGTGATATATTCCACGATTGGGAGACAAGAGATTTTTGATAATCAGTAAAATGGGGAAAATGCAAATTCTGCGCATACATGCCCATGCACCAGCCTGTGCCAATCCTTTGAAGAATTTTCCCATGGCTTTGTAATCCAAACCGTCCGAGCAGTTGAAAACAACGCACTGTTTTGCAATTGCTTTCGCTAAATCTTTGGATGTTTCCGTTTTTCCAGTTCCTACAAAACAGAAATGTACATATCTTGCTGCTATTATTTTATCCAATTTAATGAAAAGCAAATCAAATATATAAAGGCAAACCTGCTGGTCCTTCGGGGGCTCCTCCCAAGAATAGCTTCATGGCACTCATCAATATCCTGTAACATCTATCAGTAAGTGGGGTAATGACAAGACGAGGGCTGTTGCCCAAGTACTCATAACCATAGCGCATGTCAGTAGTGATCATCTTCACTCTGACCACCCCCGATTCCAGATAATACCGTAACTGGCTTACCCAGTTAAAGTCATATGCACTGCTAATTTGCATCTTATCTAAGCTCTCAACAACATCTCTTGCATGTACAGCAATGACAATGAGTGCGCCCAACGTGATACGATTTCCAGCGTCCAATTTTCCTCTTACAAGCACAACAATCTCATCAATACGCTTATTGCTAAGTGCTAGATAGTTTCCCATTGTTCCATTACGAATAGCTTCCGTTACTTCCGCCGTCCAAAATATGCTGTCTGCACATAGGATCACTTGACCTGGCCATTTGAGCACCCAGTCCCTTCGTGTGCTGTGCCCATAGTCAAGTACAGAACGATTGATAACGTCCTTGAGTGAGGCTAACATTTGTTGCTCCACTTGAATCAACCATTTTTCTACCATGCCCCTGGCATCTAAAGGTTTGATTATTGTCACAAATTGAACTTGTTCCGATTCCGCAGATATCATGGCGGTAATGGTAAGTTCATGAGTGAACAGCAATCGGTGAATACCCTCAAAACATTTTTTCATGTGAGGTTGTACACGAAGTGGGTCTTTGGTCTCGCTCAAAATTTCGAGTAGCTCGTCATTACTCAAGAAAAAGAATCTTGGGAAGAAGAGCCGCTTCTTCTCCAGATAGTCATTGAGCCCCTTTTGAATTTCTTCAAGTAGACCATTTGCCTTGTTCAATTCTTTGAGCATATTGGGGAACTCGGTGGCACGTAGAACTTGGGGATTTTCTGTGGTGCTCTTCATAATGTCACGCCAAACTTTATCAACAGCCATAAAGTTTTTGGCCTCTTTGGGCATCTGTTTGATAATGTCTGGGGAGGTGAAAATGGGCTCGAGATACATCCAAGTTGCTTGAAGATTGATCCATGCATCCAAAATGTCCTGCATTTGTAGCAATTTTTCTTCCCATCTTTTCATATCCTTTTCCAAAGGTTTTATAAATGGAGATCCACGCATGGTTTGTGCTTTCAAAATATGATCATCCAACATGGTTTGGACGTCATCCAAAGCGGAAAGAATATTGACACCTGTTTCTCTGTACGGGATGCACTCAAATTTGATGTCTGCCCATTCTGACTTCATCTTCCCGAGGTTCTTTTCCAGTTGAAATTCTTTAGTGGCAGATGCAGCAATATCTTCCAGTTGCTGTGTATTTTTGGCGAGACCCGTTTCTATCATTTCTGACAAAGGTTGTTTCTGGAGTGGGTTTCAAATCCATTCCACTAATGTTACTCATCTAAATGCATACGCAAAGAAAAAAAACTGTAATAAAAAATCGCCAATTTTCCGTTTCGTTTAAAGCCCTTTAGTACAATATGCACAAATTGACAGACCTGTTTCCAATGTCGATCTCTCAAACCTGGATTGCAGATGGTCAGGAGCAAAGGAATGAACAGACGGAACTTTTCAATTCTCGTGCGAACCTTGTCAGCAACTTTTTGAGGGCCTGGTTGATCTTGGAATATTTTGCTCAGTTTGTACATGAGTTTCCACATATCTTCCACTTCCTCAGATATTGCCTCAGCGTCCAGTCCCATAAAAGGTCCTATATGGTGGCCATAATTTAATTATTTTTATCGTTTGTACCATAATGAATTATTATTTAAAAAGTATTTTTGAAATTATTTATTTTATACCGTCCATCCAATGTTTGTGTTTTGTATTGAACTCGTAAGCAGTTACCCAAAGTTTGTAGTATGGATCGATAAGTTGAATGCATGTGGTCAAGTCGTTGAAAGATGTTTGGTCCTGATCCAGTAACCTACAATTTTTGTGTTTTGTATTGAACTCGTAAGCAGTTACCCAAAGTTTGTAGTATGGATCGATAAGTTGAATGCATGTGGTCAAGTCGTTGAAAGATGTTTGGTCCTGATCCAGTAACCTCTCTTCCTCATTTATTCTCTGTAATTATTTTGTTGTTTGCTGGAATATCATATCTTTGTCGGGGAAGAAGGTGTAATGGGAATAAACAATTTAACCATACTTACATCGGATTCAGTTATGCAACCTTGTATTTCTTCATTCAACTTTTTCAACGCTTCAGCATTCATCCTCATTTCTTCTGTGTTCAAAAATGGCATGTCTTTTGTCTTGTACACATCCAAAGCTGTGATAATTTTTGCAAGTCTTAGCTCAAAGTTCATTCGATCCTCAATGAGTTGCTCTTCCGCCTGGTCACGATTTAACTGCAGTCTTGTCGAGTTTTGATTTAATATTTTGTCCAAGTGATCGGGACAATTGTAGGCTTTACTGTGAAGGAGTAGCTCGTCCTCTATTTAAAAACAGTGATGATTAATATGATAATTTAGCTACGTATATTTATATATCATTCATGCATATATGTATGCATACCATCAAATACGCAGTGATCCAAAAGAAAAAGGAGTCTTTGCATGCCTTCGGAAATATTAGTCTTCAACTGGAAAAATGTTTCTGACATGCAGGTGTTGAGGTAGTTGGTCAGATTGACTAGATCCGCCGTAGTTTCTACCTTGTCACTAGTTTTCGACGCAATCTCCTCAAAAGTTTCTAGAACTGAATTCAGTATAGTTCGATTCTTTTCCGCCTCGCCGAGCACTATGACGTTAATGAGGGAGTCCAGTTTGCCAATCAAGTGATTGTTAAAACCGGAACAATCCAAAGCGACAAAGCCAAGAGGAAGAAGTTTGTGAAATTGAAATATTTCTTGTTTCAATTTCTCATATTCATCAATTTTTGCATTCATGTACTGCATACAAAAAAATATTTGAGAATATACTCATAGTTTGATGTACGTATGATATGTAAGTATGTATGAATATTTCAGTTATGATATAGCACTCTATTTTTGCAAACCTTGAAGTTTGGCTCCTTGTCTAAAAATTGTTTCAACTGGTCATCCGCCGTTCCATCCAACAGCCAAAAGTAGTCATTGTAAAATTTTATGTATAATCCCGGACCAGGAAGGTTAGCCCGAATAATTTCTGATACTCTTGCAAAGATTTCTTTCATTTGTGACTCATGTAGGGCAACAGCTAGTAAATGAAGGTCCTTCTGGAAAAGATCTGCGATAATAAATTACATCTCATGTTGAGATTTTCTAAAGCACTTACCCAAAAGCATAAAGACAAAAGAAATTGAGAGAGAGAGAGCAAACAAATTAGTTTTTAAACCTGGAAACAAAATCTTTTCTGCTCGTGGGATCAATTTACTTCCCGCTACAATACTGGCCAGTTGTTGTGTTATCGTATTTATGCAGTCCATTCGATCAGTCAGGGTTGGTACTCTGCTTTTTACTTCTTGAAGCTGAGGTCTGAATCTTATGAATGGTGGTCCATCCACAGCATAAACTGTAACCGTTAGTATAGGGCGAGTTTCAAAACGACGCTCTTCATACTCCCCAGTGTATGCATTTCCGTCCTAGTGAGTAAATGAAAAAAATATAGGCACATAAAAAATACTAACTTTTGATCGTATAATGAAACTAAAAAGCTTTTTTTGATGTGTTTGTCATAAAAAAAATAATAGTTAGCTACCTTATATGTTTCAAATACAGTCTCAAAGCATTGCATTGTCTCAACAATCATATCTCTCATTTCTCTAGACATTAAGGCAGCAACACTGCTGAAAAACTTGTTCAGCCCTTGAAAGTTTCCGTTCCTGCTACGAGGTACAAGGTGGACCCAAGTGTCCTTGAGCTCCACAAAAATTTGTGCAACATCATTTAGCCATCTGTGATCACGATAATTAGTTTAAATAATTATCCACAAATATATTGCTACTCATTGTGCTTATTTAATTTATGTATCTGTTTTTTATACTCGTTGACAAGAAGATTTCTGCCCTTCATCACGAGATGCTTCACATGTTCAGATAATTTTTGAGGAGTTAAAGGCATCACATTTGGATCGAAAAAATCATCATTGTTGATAAAGTTTTGATGGCGGTACCTTGAAACAAATCACATGGTATTTTAAATTAATCTGAAATAGTTGGTTGAAAGTACCCCGACGTAAATACACAGGTGTTTAACTTTACTTTTCGTCCCAAAGTTGGCGGATAGCTACGGACACTGGATGTGTCATGTAAAGTGTGCTTCTAATTACATCTTGAGCTGCCTGAAAATTTCCATGCCATGGAATAGGTCCTCGGATAACATGAAGTGGAAAGGTGCGTGGAACCTTATAAACTTGAATTCTAATCCGCTCCATGGGATCCATCAGGATATAATCAACAACCGCTTTCTTCAAAGCCCATTTAAAACGCTTCTTAGAAAGTTCCTCAAGTGTCTGAACCAAATATTTCATTGATCGGCGTTCCATGGATTTCTTTGGGATTAATTTCCTAATTTGTTTTGTAATTTCCGGTGGCCACTCCGCTACCTCGTCATCCGAAATACTCTTTTATGCATAATATACAAATAGTAACAGTAATATAGATGTGTATGTTTTTAATTGACCGAGTTTTTATAATTGGTAAATCATAAAATCATTATAATAAATACCGAGATGTAATAATGATAACGGTCCATGTCTTCTTCTGATGGCTCCCCGGTTCGAGTGAACTCATCAGCAATCTTCATCAACATGAGTTGCTGCTCAGGCCATAAAGGCTCTACAAGTTGCGTTCTCTCCGACAAGAGTTCAAAAAGTCGCTCTTCAGGTAAATCTGTCAACTTGTCTTCCTTGTGTTCCTCTAACTTGCAAAAGTTTGCATAGAAATTGTCAGTCTTGTCTTCTGATGCGTCTTCCGCTGACCCAGTCCCATCTTCAGATCCCATTGGGTTTGGACAACCCTTTGGTTTTATACGCTTAGCCTTTTTTACTTTACCTGCCGGTTTTACCTTTTTCTTTGACACTACTAATTCCTCTGCATCAATTTCCTTTTGAAGAGGAGTCATCTTGTAATCTCCAGTTAGTAATGTCTACAAGATTAAAAAGAAAGAAGGACATATATTCCAAGTTTAATGACAGTGGATTTTCATAATGCCCCAATTTTTTCCAAATTACTCAATTTTACCTCCACTGGCATAATGGAATAACTACATATTCCTTGAGTATACTTTTTTTCCAGTGTGGGCGGTGGTGCCTTGAAAGCTTTAATGTCTATATGAACTTTGATTGGTTTGGGTTTTGGAGGATTCACCAACTCTTTGAGCCTATATTTAATGTCAGAGAAATGATTTCCAATATTTTCACCCGGGCTTAGATCAGTAAACTCTTGCTTGTAGGGAGCGGATCTTGTCCATGAGTTTGTTTGCAAAATTGGAGGATACTCTATTCCCCGGAGGCCACTGAACTGTTCCTCAATCTCCTTTGGAAGTCTTGGGATTGGCGGAAGCGGTTTCAATTTTTTCGTCTTATGTAATACTAAAATGGGCTCATCCTTGCTCTTGCCCAGCTGTGGTACACTATTGTAATTACCGAGTTCTGCGCTGTCATCCATGATGGGTAAATGGATGGACGATTTTTTTTAAAGAAGCTAATTGGTTCAAACTACCAGTAAAAGTTCAGACGAAGCTTAAATGATGGGGATTACAAATGCCTCAATAATAATGATACTTAAAAATTAAATGTGAAAGCGGATTATCTTTTGTTTTAAAAAAAAATTGAAAGGATCCAGCATCATATTATATTGTGACATTTTACTCAGTGCAGAATAATTAAGAAGTATGAAACACTACTTTGGTACACCACGTTCAATATTAAATCGATACTTTAGTACCGCTGGCACATGTATCTTGGTGACTGCATTCATTGTACTTCAGCTTTCAATGCAACCAAAATGACTTTCACCAGAGATCATGGACACCGCATTATCAGTCAGCTTCATTTCCCTTTTCCGTTTGCAAAAAAAAATACATGTACTGTAATGTAGCCAGAGAAACTTTTATTTCGGGGTAATAAAAAGAAAGATCACAAATAGGCCAGCTTTGAGCGTTCTAGCTTGGCAATATGAAACATTCTTTTTTTTAGTTCATACGCTTAACAAGGCAATATCCCACTCAACACAGCTAGATTTATGATTTTTTGATGATGACCCAACCTCTGCACTCTTTTTCCCCCTTTAACAGAACGTGATTTGTAGTTGCTCGTCGTTGCATGTCGTAGTTAGTTAGCACAAACGCCATTTAATATCCACTCACCTTTACCAATATAAGATTTCTTGTTGTAAGATTGAACAGGAGAAAATAATGGCCGAGTACAGTCCATCTCGGGGGAGAAATCCAGTTGACCACATAGCTCGACTCCGGGAATTACCCAGTGTACAGGAAAATATAAAAGAAAATGCACCAAATCTTTTTGTCTACTGCTCAACACCTCGGGCCATACCAGATATGGACATAGCAGGTGGCCATTTTGGTCGACCTTTGTATCGTGATCATGTTGAAGTGTAAATAACTTTTATGTTAATTAACAACTTGTCTTTACCATTTATTTTGCTTGTGTGCGCAAATATAATCATGTTTTTACTATCGTAATTATTATTTGTTAGACCACAGGGCATGCACAGTTATTACAATATATCATGGGATCCTAGAGTACGAAGAGGTGATCCGTTGCAAAGCAGAAGAATTCGGGTGCAGTCAACATTTGGTTATTCGTCGCCCTTCAGTTCTGCATCAAATTATTAATTTAAAATAATACACTGTTTTATACAGGAACGAATTGAATGTGAAAAAATTAGAAAGAAACTCACGGAACCCAGAAAAAGGGAAGGGAAAGTAAAGACATCTGAGAAACATAATACTCGTATCAGTGACCCGACAGCAATGGTGAGGGCTGCAAATATTCGTTACGCTCGCCTTGCCATTAACAACCTGAGACCAAAGGAAAAGGATGCTTTCATGATTGAACTGACTGAAGAGGTGGATCAAGATGAGATATGTTACAAGGGTCAGAGAATAGGAGCAGCTAGAGTACTACCCAAAGTTCCCTCCCGGAAAAAGAATTTAGTTGACGAAGCGTGTCAAATTTGGCCAGGTGACTTTTTTGAATTTGAGAGAGAGATCACGCCAGTTTTGGAACGCCTTGTTGGAGCTGTTTGCTATCAGGTTAAGCATATGAAGAAAGTATAAATGGCATTCGGTTATCGTGAATCATGTCAAGATGATATAAAAGTAAAAGATTGATTGATGTTGTTGTAGGCCCGAATGGAAGTTCTACAGGAAGCGGAACTGGAAGCGCTCAAACTGGAACGTGAACTGTTCGAACAAGAAAAACAAAGGGAAGAATTTGAATTGTACAAATACCAGACGCGTGTTGAAAAACATATAGAAGAAGAGCAAAGACAATATGAGCTAGCTACCCAACAACTAAGGGACGAG
Organism: Zhuqinia jingwanae; assembly: GCA_027744095.1. Classification (NCBI taxonomy): domain Eukaryota; kingdom Metazoa; phylum Arthropoda; class Collembola; order Entomobryomorpha; family Paronellidae; genus Zhuqinia; species Zhuqinia jingwanae. Next base: position 28,098 of record JAHZNC010006126.1, read on the forward strand.
AATGAAGGGAAAGTGAGTGTTAGCTTGTTTGCTGGTGTGTACGTCAAATACGAAACTGCGGAAGCGCTATCATCATTAGGAGACGAGTTTCAACATGCCGCTAACATTAGGGCAGCCGTAGAAGGTGAAGTGGTTAATTGGCTTAACAAACACGTTGACCTGAAGATGCGTCTGCATGAAGCGTCTGTAAAGCTACTTGATGGTAATTACTGCACACAACACAACAACGCTGCATAACCAATCTTTTTTAAATCAATCATACAACCAAAAATTTCCAAGTGCAAAACTAATAGTTTTTTTAAACTCCCCCAAAATTAAAAAAAGTTTAAAAAATAAATAAATCATAAAATGAGACCTATTTTATTTCTGTGTTGCCTCTTGCATTACTAACACCATTGGGATTTTTTGTTAAGAAAAACACTTTTCTTCTTTTCCTTGTAGACATACTTCAACATGTTGTTTCGGAAAGAGAAGCACAATTTGCGGATGCAATGTGGAAAGAAGTTTAATAGGGAAGAACCCAGGCTCGAACTTTATGGGGAAGAAGACCCGAACCTTGTTCCGCCTCCTACACCTGGAACTTCCGAGGAGGAGGAGGAGGAGGAGGAGGAGGAGGAAGAAGAACATGCTAGTGGAAGTGTACGCCCTGCTTACTCAAGTCCAAATAAGGGATAATAAGACAAACTAACTCTCTGCAATAATATGTAGAAATGATGTACAATTTTTTGAACACTAAATGAATGACCGATGATTTAGTCTTATTATTATGTAAATGATAGCATTAAACATGTGTAATAATGATTAGCTACACTCCAAACCTTTCGCGGTAATAAATTGAAAAACCGGATAAATTGTCTTCATTTCTTTGTTTGAATAAAATGTAGACATAAGTCTTTTAATGATTTAAAATTTAAAAAAATATTTAATACTGACTAATTGCTGAACCAATATCATTATCAAAAATTGGCTTGGCTTATTTTTGCATAGAC
>JAHZNC010006127.1:0-19015 GCA_027744095.1 Zhuqinia jingwanae
TAGTTCTATAGAACAATAAATTTGCAGGCTTTACAGTAATATGTTGTTGCGTCACCACCGACATGTAACAAATGTTCTGCCGTACATGGTACAAAACTCTTGTGTATCACATGCATCACCAAATTCCTACTGCTCAACAGAAATGTAGTTTTATTTAATTCTCTCTTTTTCTTTTAAATGAATAGCATTCCCAAAAAACGTAAATAAATCAAAACTGAATATTAAAAACAAAGTCCTAATGGCCCCATATATAAAAATTATTATTATTATTATTACATTTTTATGACATGCCAATTATCACCATCGAATCAACGTTATTTCATATTTTATTTAAACATTTTTTTATTTATTTAAGTGGAACTCGTCACAAAATGTATGTTGCAAGAGTACATAACAATGGACTGTTGTTTTGTACTCCTTTCTTTAGTAACGAAATTTTTTGTTTCATTTGGCAGTGTAAACGACTCAAGTAGTAAACAACAAAAATAAGAACAAAATTCAATTTAGTTTTTTTTGATCAATTCTTCTCTGAAGAATGCTTTGTGTGATGAAATATATTATATGACTTAAAGTGGATAAGTTCAGTAATCTTTAGAGCAGGGAAAGGGGATGACGACAGGTGAAGTGACAGAACAAAGATGATGAGTTTATGCTCCTCATCTCATTTACCATTTTATTTTAAATATATTTTTATGGAATATGACAAAGCGCAAGGAGAAAAGATGAAGAGATAGCAATCAGATCAATAGTACATACTCAATAATATATATATTTTAATGTTTACTCATGATTCACGACAAAATCAATTATTTGAAGGGGAAAAAAATTGGAAATAAATCATTAAAAATATTTTTTTCCCATTGATCATTTTCAAATATATTATGTAATTCAATCTATTTTTTTCTTGGTGCAAATACCAAAACTTTTATTAAGAACTTATCTGTCGAATTTTGTGATTATATCAAAGAAACTAATAGAAAATCAATTTTGAATTGCCCGCGCGCTCGCTACATTCAGCAGCAGTGCTTTTGAAATGACAGCTATCATCTGTCATTTGAGCGCTAGCTTTTGAATAAACGGAGAGCAGCAAATCATTGCAAAATGTATTCAAAAAAAAATTTCAAAAGTAAACAAAGTTATTATTATTTTGGTATGAGTGATTGCCATATAAACCATTAAGATATAACTCATATACATAACACATAAATCAAAGCCAACTTTATAATAAAAAAAGGATGCGTCCAAAAAGCAACAGTACTCTGCGTTGCATACTTAGCTGTTATTGAATTGTGTACTCTTTTGAGTTGGTTTTGTCAATGGGCCCTTCTACTTCATATATGGCATGATGATGGAGAGGAGGGAAAATATTCATTTATCAAATTGAAACAATAAACATCTATCTAAATGAATAAAGTATATTGGTATTCTAGATATATAAATTTTTTTTCTATCTAGTCATCCTAATCATTATCATCCAATTATAGTCATGTATGCTGCTGCTGCATAATAAATAATTCATTTCATACACATATAATAATGATGGCTCAAGAATTAGCTGTTCACTGAAGACTGCGATGATGATGATGGTGATGATGATGATGACTTGTCATTTGTACATTGTTACAGGGCACCTTTTTAGGATAAAATAATTTAAATAATTCTTTTTGAAATTATCAATTATCCTACCAAACTATGTATTTCATTTTGCATTTAACATTCTAGCTATCAACATATTATAATCATCATCATCAGAGTCATCAGAGTCATCATCATTTATTTTTACATTTATTTTTGTATTAGGGAGGATTTCTTTCAATCCCAATAGGTAATGAGGAGGTAAGTCATCAACAAATCATAATAACTATCGTGCTTCATGAATATCATGTTTAGTCGTGATTTTGTTTTGCTTAATATATTAAACACGCTAAAAAAAAGTTCTTTGTTCGCAGTTTTTTTTAATTGAATATTATTTTTTTGTTGGGTGGATAGAAACAAGAATCGAATTTAAAACAGCTTTTTTTACTTAAAAAATGTATATTATTTTGCAAAAAAAGTGATGATGAGTGAAGTGAAGTAGTGACATAAAAATTACTTTAATTAGCGGCTATCAAATTATCATGATCGTGATCATTTTTGAGTTTACACGTGTAAAAATGCTGACTAACGGATTGAAGATGTGTACCTATGTAGGTATGTACCTATTTGGTAAGAAGGGGATGATGAATTTCAAGTGAATTGAATTTTGTAAGAATAATAGAAATAAAATAAGCATATATTACATCTTTGACGTGAGATGTGTTGTGAGGAAGGCCTTCATCACATTCAATATCGTCCTCTTCTCCTCCAATGCCGGATGAGGCGGCGGACAAGCCGGATGTTGTCCGGAAGTCAGCTGACAGCTCAAGCTCATTAAGTAGAGAACGGTTTACAGCTGCAGATCGACTCAACATTTCCAGTCTGGTTAGAAAATAAAAAGGTTGAAATTAGAATTGACGCTTGTTTGATTTAATTACAATTATCATTATAAAATGACATATTGTTTGTCTTTTCATTTTTTTACTGATATATCTGAAAGATAAGCAATAAATGTAGCTTGTTTGATGATGATGATGATGATGATATGATGGGTGTGTAGTGATTTTTATCTAATAATAAATTCCTTGGTATTTTTAAATATTTTAAATGAGAACAAATCATTATTATTCATCGTTTATCTCCATTTTATTTCCGCAAGTCAAGGGATTGTAAACCTACAAAACTACTGCTGGCAACCACATGGATTGAAATCTAAAAATTGTAAATGACTTTCTATAAATTTATAGCTCCTCATTTGAAATGCTAAATACCAAAATTGATTTTCAAAAAATGGGTCACATTCACATTTCACATGCGCTGTCACTTTTTTTGCTTCCCTTTTAGTTGCTTTTCAGTTTCTTCATGAGTTTTACCGGCGTAGTTCTTATTATCAGGTAATAAATTAAAGCATGATAGAACCAAATATTCATTATAACTTATTATTATTATGTATCCCTATCTCTGTTGGAAGTAGGATTATTTTATTGCACATTTTAGATCTAGATCTTAGTACCTTTTATCATTATATTTATTTTTTAATTATTATAAATGTTATTATGTGTGCATATTTTACTTAAATAAAAAGAATGAACTGTAATTTAATGAGTTGATTTATAATCGATTTTAAGAGTTGCGGTTAACGTAAAACGCGTATGCTTTTCCTGTAAAATAATGACATGAGAAAGAAAGCTGCATGTACGTATATTGTTGCATTGTCATCTAATTGTAAATGGAACATGGCATTTTTTTCTTCTTAATCTGGTTTGATCCAATTTCTTCGCTATATATAAATAGCCACGCACATTTGCTTTTAAAATACTGTACTAAAGTTAAATGACTTGTGTGGATGTTAGTATTTGTACCATTCATTGTTGCGTTGTTTTACGCTTTCCCGATTTATTTCCATTTCCTCATTTTTCTGTCACGCGCATGCAACCCAACCTAATGCATAAAATACATAAATTTTGCATCGAAGAAAAAAAAAACGTTCGAGATTACAAACGGTAGTACTGCAAAACAGAAATGATACTTTGTCAAAAAAAATAAAAAATTCCCTGTTTGCGTGTCAACTCAAACGGTTCGCATTATATGTCTTTACTCATATGTCTGAATATCTAATGACATGATGAACAAAATATTAAGCAGTAGCATTAGAACGGAGCGCTAACACTATAACATAAAGTAGGTATATGATATTACAGGTCAATATGCTCTCATGTCGTGTGATGTGATATATATGACTACCTAAATTACCTTTGATACTAGAAACCCTAAGAAAGGTTTTCAAATACAAAGTTGTAGCGGATGTGTGATCCGTTGTTACTATTATAGTAATAGGTAGTATCAATATCCACATGGCATTAGTAGAGCAAACTTCTTTTTCACGGATTTTTTTTATGGGTGAAGCTCTGCTGCTAAAAAGTTTGTTTATTTTTTTCTCCCTCTTTATGTCTGTTTGTGTTTATTGTGATAGTTCATGAATCCATTAGCCTAAATAAAAATGTAAATGTGCAGAGCATGCGATATTATGCCAGGCCAAATGGAAGTTGGTATAGCAAACAACAGTAGCCTTCCTCATTTTTTTTATTGTTCCAGCATGCCTACCAACAAAAAAAAACAGAAAAAAAATTCCAAGTAGGTCATCCTTCACTAGCCTACGATGACGATAGACTCCTTTGATTCTCTTTCTCTTTGCCTGGTTTTGTTGTGGTCATGTGCATATTGCATGTCTGGCTGACTCTTTAAGTTGACGTTTTTTTTTATCACATGTGAATGTACACACCAGACAGGCAGTTTAGTAAGTATGTTTGACTGGAAATTGACCCAACTGATGGAAAGCCATTTTGCGGACACCAAAAAAAGTCTCCACTTATCCAGTGCATTTTCAAAAATAAATGTTGCAACAATAAAACAAAGTAAATGTAATAATAAGGGCATTGTTTTCTCCGATTATTAGACGTCATCAAAATCATCATCATCATATACTATAGCGCTACGTTCCATAATAAATAAGCATCAAAAAGTTTGTTGATTTGCAAACGCAAATAATAGTAATGCTTCTTTTGCACGAAAACCAGGGTACTAACACCATCATCCCATCAGCAAAAACATAAGCAAACAAAACAGGAATACTTAAAAGGTTTTCCAAACCAAAAGAAATGAAGGAAACAAAACAACAAAATTTTTGTCCCGGAACACGGAAAATGGGTTCAAATTATATGTTTCGCTACTCCAACAAAATGCAACTTCCTCCATTCCAAATGATTTTTTTTATTATTATTGTTTTTTCTACATACCTCGCACTAAGAGATTGGTTAGCAGCCTTCATTTCATCCACTTCATGCCGACTATTCAAAAGTTGCATCTCTTGCTCCCGATTTTGTCGTTCCAAGTGAATTATACGGTCTGCAGAGTCGTCCAAATGGTGGGAAAGACCTTCCTTCTCTGCCAGCAGCATTTCAATCTTTTTCTCCAGGTCACATTTTTTGGATGATATTATGGCGATCTATAAATAGAACATATTTTTATAACAAAAACCATGTAATGCATATTTAATACATTGTCGCCATATATAACCGGCATTTAAACTATAAAAAATAACTTTTTCTTTGTTTTTAATGCACATGTCGTGTCAATCTGAAATAAATCTCTTTTTTATGTCCACGTCATTTAAAACAACAATACAAAATGACATTTTAGTTTCTTTCTAGAAAACCATTAAAAAAAAACGAAAAGTTTACTCCTATCTCGTCTCTCTTTTGCAAGTTTTATTTCTTTCAGAAAAGGTAATTAGCATTGATTAGGGTTCCTCCCCACTCTCCTCTTTTCTGTCATTTCTCGATAAGGATTTTGCAACGACAAACGACAACTAAAAACTAAAAATTGCTCTGTGCTTTTTGCTCTGTTGATTGTTACAATTGCAAAGGTAGTAGTAATAGTACTACTTAAATATTGAATGGGCTAATAAAATAAAAGTCGTCGTCGTCGTCGTCGTCGCGGCTGCAGTCGTGCCTTGTGTCATTTCACTTTTTTATGTGTTGTTGTTATGATTGTTCGTCGTTAGTCGTTACACTTACACTCACATTTTGATGAAGAATGAATGGCGCAAAATAGAAGGACCTAAAACAAACCAGAACAAGAGCAGGAAGGACCCGTGACTTGATTATAAAAAAAAATATCCTTTCGCTCTTGTGTATTATTATTATTTTACTCTCTGCTTATTACATTGCTAAGCACATGTGTGTGGTAATAATTATTGTTGATGGTGGTGGTAGGGAAACGTCGTACGCGGTGGTGGTGGTCCTATTACTGTTATTATTGTTGCTGCTGCTGCTGCTGTTGCTCTCAGTTATGAGCCATTATGTTCCGCTCACATATTTAAAGTGTATAGAACACAGAGAGTTTGCAATTAGCAATTAAAATACTTGGTCAGCTCAGATGATGGCATTTTTTTCTGTTGCGCTTTATATGCATTTGGTAAAAGCTTGCCGACATATAAATGTTTATTTAGTTTTCATAGTTCTTCTAATTTTTGCGAGTTTAATTGGAGTGCAGTTTTGATGGCAGATGTTATTGTCGTTCAGTACAAATTGCATAGGTATTTTATATATATAATGCGCCATTATAATAGGTACTTGTGTGATTTTGTGTGGGTAATTTTTGGGGAAAAAAAGAGACTTACTTCATCCCGCAAATTTTCCAAATGACTGGCATGATCAGACATGGCAACTTTTCTCATTGAGAATTGGTCACGAAGACTCTGGAGCTGGCTGGTAAGACTCTCCTCCTTGCGGACGGCCTCTTTGAGCTGCGCTGTCAGCCGCTGGTTTTGTTCGGTGAGCTCGTTGACAATGAGCGTGTGCTCGCGCTCTGTGGATTTCATCAGTCTTTGTTGATCTTCAAGCGAGCGCTGCAGCTCATTAATGTCCGCCTGAAGTTCTGCGACGCTCGTCTCATAGTCCGTGAGCGCCGCGTCCAGCTTTCGTTTGAGCTGGTACTTTTCCTGCTCCAACCCCTGAGGAATCAAACAAAAATAGAAACAAGTTCATTAATACGTAGTTTTTCATTCATTTCTCGATTTGTGTATTTCTACTATAAATGCACATAGGGAATCATCATCAAAACATCCCATGGCACCAGCATCCCCATAATATGATCCCTAACAATCAGCGTCATTAATTACAGTGATCAATATGATAAATATTCCTACACGTAGAAAAAACTTTAGATAATAATAACAAATTGCTTTTCATTGTTGTGGAAATGCATTAAATTCATGCTGATAGCAAAAGAGTATCCCCCAAAGGCCATTTGGCAAAAAGTCGTGTTTGGCATCAAGACAAAAAAAACAGTACAACAACACTGAAATATGATAGCATTCAGTGATTTTTTTAAATATATTGTGCTCGCGTGTTATAGTATTATTGAATGACGTGTTTAAAATGATCTGATCAGTTTAGCTTGCCCCAAGTTTCCAATCAAATTAATGATAAATATTCCTACACGTAGAAAAAACTTTAGATAATAATAACAAATTGCTTTTCATTGTTGTGGAAATGCATTAAATTCATGCTGATAGCAAAAGAGTATTCCCCAAAGGCCATTTGGCAAAAAGTCGTGTTTGGCATCAAGACAAAAAAAAACAGTACAACAACACTGAAATATGATAGCATTCAGTGATTTTTTTTTATATATTGTGCTCGCGTGTTATAGTATTATTGAATGACGTGTTTAAAATGATCTGATCAGTTTAGCTTGCCCCAAGTTTCCAATCAAATTAATGTCAGAAGATCTCTTTTTTTTCAGATGAATGTTGATGATCATAATTTATGATAAGTGGACACTGAATATCATTACCCTTGTTTTTTTTGCTTGCAGCATTCTTTTGTATGATTTTTGTCGTCGTCGTGGTCGTCGTCGCTGCTGATGCTAAGTTACCAAGTTGACTCCACCTTTTGACCGTGATAACAATTTATTTAGGAAAAAATGTTTGGATATCACACAAGAATCAGCAGAGAGACTTGCTGATGATGCAATACAATACGTATTGTGATTGTGTGATGCAATTAGTCCTTAATACGCTTTGCGAAAAAATAATGTGGATTTACGAGTAAAGTAAAAATGGGAAGCTCGAAAAAAGAGACGAGGATGGATAGGAGGAGGTTGTCTTTATCTCATAATTTTGGGATTATTATAAATTATGAATAAATACATGTTATTATGCGTATATCTGTTGCATGAACCATGATAATATTATTATGAATGTGAGGTTGGTGGTCTCTGCTCTAATGTTTTGAAGGCGAGCCCAGCCCATAAATAATTACATGGATATCATTCATTATTATTATTATTATTATTATTATAATGTATTTTTTTGTGAACAATATAAATTTTTTGTTCTATTTAAATTTTTTGGAATTGTTAACGTGTTTTTATTTTGTATTAATAATGCAGTCGTCACAGCGCCGCTTTCATCTTGATGGCTAGAATCAACTCATAAACTAACTGTTAGACTGACACTGTAATAAAAAGATGTTTAGCTCTAAGCGTCATATATCATACTTTTTATTATTATAAATAATAGGTGGTTCACCTACTACCAGGATGGCTGCTAGTACACTAACATTGAACAGAATAATTTGAAAATTAAATTTTACTTTCTTTTCGTCTTTCTTTATGCCAATGACTGACTGACTGATGGTTGAACTTGGTGCAACCTATAGCTATAGCACATATGTATGCATGGAAATGTGTGTGCGTGACTTTGAACTCTTCACTCATCTCATTTCTCATCAATATTAGCATCGTCATCATAAATATTCTTCGTAATAATCATAAGCAAAGTGAGTAACAACAGGACACACAACAAACAACACTATTACGCGTCCTCATCATTTATCATTTTAGCAGAAGTAGTAGTAAAGTAAGTTATGCATGTTTGTGTGCGCTAGGCTATAGGAGCCTTATTAATTCTGACACAAGACCTGCTAAAATTGGTTATTTTGAAGACTGCACGAGAATGAATACATGCATCATGATATCATTACCATTTTAAGAAAGGGAAAAAAATGACAATGCTTTGAAAAAAAACGTGAAATTTGCATTTCTTATTGTTATTATCATTCTACCTTGTGCATATTATGTGAGTGTTGCAATCATTTTCTGTTTCAGCTTTAAAAATGCAAAGTTGAAACAAGTCTAAAGATTAGTTGATTATCAGTAAGCCATCCAAGTCATGGATTTTATGGTTGGGGCGACGACAAGAGATCAGAGGTATGCATGTACATATATTTTTATGGTTTTTTTTACAGTGGTAAATTTGCTGTTACTGTGCTTGTTGAAAATTATACGCGTGTGTAAGCAAACTACAAAAAAAAAAATTGACAAATCGTTTGGTAAACCTTTAAGTTGAGTTTAAAGAGTAAAATCATGTTTGACTTGTTTTTTTTTTGGTAACGCTTGAATAATTACAATGATGATGATGATGCTATTTTTGGATTGCTGACTTACTGTTGATTGTTGATGTTTATGCATTTTGCATTTATTATTTGTGTGACTGCTGCTAAGGCTGCTGCTGCTGCTGTGACTTTTGTGTGAGCAAAGTGCATTGACAACCAAGTAGTATGTAGGTATTGTCTATATATTAAGTATTACTTGTATCTTAAGATGTATCGCAATAAAAAGTGAACAATAAAGTTGTCATCATCCCATATCGCCATATAATCACACGCACAGCTAAATATATAATATTACAAATATACTCTTTTTTCTGACTCCCCATATTTCAGCAGATTTTTAAGCAAAGCTACAAATTTGTATATGGCTCGGTTTATGGTTTCAGATGCTGAGAGATATGCTAATGTTATATATAATTGTGGTGGAGGTGATGGTGGTAGTGGTGTGGGATGGGGGATGATTCGCTTGAACAACGCCAATGTCCTTGTACACTAAATTGAATAGCGCAAATATAAATACAACAGCAAAATAGTTGACTGTTATTATATTGGCTGCTGATGTTGGTTTCAGTTTGATTGATGAACAATTGAGCAAAACCATAAAAATAAATATCAGATATTGATATTAAATTGGATACATACATATATATACACATGCACATATAGCACAAAAATATTGTATGACAACACTAACAACTTAAATCATTGAATTTTTTTTACAATAAAAAAGCTACTGAAAGCATTTGTTCGTGATTAATAGCACTTGTTAAATGAAAAAGAACAAACTATTGTCTTGAATGATTTTGATCATCATTTAAATGGAATTGTATAATACACATACAACAACAGTACGAAGAAGGAAAAAAAAAACATTTCTACACCAATCTTTACCACCCCACCCTCCCCCAATTATTATTATTACTATTATATAGGTATCTGTGTGCTCACATGTGGATCTCTGACAGATTCAACAACAATTGGAAATTATTTACTTTGAGCTACTGTTCACTTCACAGTTGAATGAATTTATTGTTCTTTTATTTAATTTTTTGAAGTGCCAATCGTGCGCGTAGTTATATGTAATTGTTGATATTGCAAGGCGGTTGGAAAGGACAAGAAAAATTATTTAAAGGTGGCGATGATTGCCAAATAAATCATATTTTTATCGCAGTTCCTGCTGCTGCTACTGCTACTACTTACTTGTATTTATTAATATGGTTGACTAGCAAGTTTAACGAATGTCATTTAAAATATTTGAAAAAATATATATGAAAGATTGAGTTGAATACACAAACGTAGCAAAACATACATACATAATGCAGAGGGAGAGGGAGGCCGTAGTAAGGTTAGGAGAGAGTGATTTTTTTGATAGAGATTTAATAAAAATAATGCCACTGGCTGACCACCCCAACGCCGCATGACTCATGATGATGACAGAAACGACGCAGGTAGGTGATGACCTGTTTTTATGACAGGCCAAGTGAGATCAAGAATGAAATGTTGCATTTAACCTTTACCAAGAAACGTCATCTTCAACCTCATTTCCTTTCGTTTACATTGTTGATAGCTCATTCATTCACTCACTCCATTCACATTTTAAATCACACACACAGAAAAAAAATTCTATTTTTAGTACGCCTAAAAATTATGGTCAATTTCATAGCACATAATACATTATTAATTTTACTCCATACTAATATCACGATTATGTGTTTATGATGACAAATTGTTCATTTTGGGATATTTTATGTGTGTCGTGGGAGGGAAGATTTTTGTATACTTGACTTTTGAATTTATAGCCTATTATCCTATTTCGAAGAAAATTTGCACAAGGTGGCAGAAAATAAGGGGCTGTTTCAAAATAGACCAAAAAAATAGAATCTTTAAAAACAACTAAAAATTTGTGGTAGTGTTGTGGACGGTCAAGTCATTCATCATGCACTTAAACAAGCTATTACGTATTTAAGTTTGTCGTGTTTGCAAAATACAGATGAATGAGCACGCACGCATAAACTCATACTTTTCATTACATACATACATACCTTTAACTTTTCTCATCTTGTGAATATATTATTATTATTTTTATTTAAAAAAAATTTCAAGTGTGTTTCAATGACGAATGTTGAGGTTGAGGAATTATCATGCAGCTTTTGGGGAAGAAAAGATTATTTTTTTGTGGTTGGACGCACATACATTCAAACATTTTTTTAAAGTCAAATTGTTACATTATTTTGCTACTACCACTGCTTCTGTTGCTACTGTTTGAGAAGAATTTGATTCATGAAAAAGTGATAAAAATGAAATATTGTCAACCTTCAAAAAAAAATATGCACATCTTTTAGATATATGAGCATAATTTTCAAAGGAAAAAAAAGAGAATTATACAATGCATGCTGTTTTGTAAACTGTGTAGTAGAGTAGACTGTACATATACAACATACATACTACTTGCTTGTCCACCACTGCGCAAAAAAAATAAAATTCATATGTATTTTACGCCCTTGAAGCAAATAACTAAATAAGTCTTATTAAAGCCATTCAAAATAAAAATTATCATTTTGCAATGCGCAAAATAAAAATGAAAACGTTTTAAAACAGGAGAGATGTTAGATCTCAAAAGCATCATCATCATCATCATGAGTATCATCGTCATGACTATAAAATAGTAGTAGTAGTAAAATATAGCCATGTGATTAAATTCAAAGATTAAAAGTGAGAGATAGTCAAATAATATCTTGAACATTTTGTTTCTTGAGCGTGCCATGAGGTCACTAGGGAAGAAAGTACAATACTAAACTTTTTTTTGAATATATTTTTACACACACAAAAAAAAACATAATTTGTGATGTTACTAAGATGAATTTTTTTTTTGTGGTGCTATGCAATTAGGGTTCAAATGCATAAAAATTTAAGATGATATTATTATTTTGTAATCTTAGCTGGTTGAATTGTAAAAACTAAAAATAAAAAGACATGAAGAGTAACAGAGATTTTGATATATTTAGGTATACCTAATGTTGCTTTTCGTGGGATTCCACATTATTTTCTTTTAAAAATGTAAGTACTACTAGAAACAAGCTAATTAGATTTTTATTTGTACATTTAGCTCCAATTTCTGGCAATTGAAAAGAAACTTTTTAAAATACTTTGCCTTTTGTTTTCGTACAAACATAATATAGAGAAGATAACTGGGTTTATAACAATTTATACAATTGTTTGATTGGTTTATGATAGGCAATCTGTTTACAAAATGTGCCTAATTTTTCCCGAACGTCGAAATTTTGTTGGATCCATTATTTTATTGAAGCCCCCTTTTATTGCTTTGTGCAATTTACTCGTGCCTAATTGCTATATTATATCTTTCTCGAATATATAGGCATGCATGGATTACTTTATTGATTTCTTTTCGGTGGTTGTGGTCATGTATTTATTGAGGACAAACAGAAAAAAGCTGAAAGAAGATTTTAAAGGATGGCTAGATAAAAATGATAAGAACAAGCAATAAAAACGATTTGCGTCAGTCTCATGAAAACAAGTGCTATTTTTGTTTTGTAAACTCAGGTAGCTGTTTATTTTTTATACTCCTATCATGATGATCCTGATTGTAGTAATTGTACCTTTCATCTTTTTTGTATCAAAACGACAACTAAATTATATAGCTTAAATCTTATTTTCATATTGTAATTAAACAAATATAATACTTTTTTTTAACTAATTTGAATCTATTTTCTGCTGTTCAGATCAAATATTTCAAATTTTAGAATTTCATTCACAATTTTACGAAACTTGCTATGTTGTATGTATATTTTTTTATACTTTTTTTTAACTAATTTGAATCTATTTTCTGCTGTTCAGATCAAATATTTCAAATTTTAGAATTTCATTCACAATTTTACGAAACTTGCTATGTTGTATGTATATTTTTTACGGAACTTTATGGATTTTGTTGAGGATAAATCCTTGACAATTGTGAGAAAGGCATCTTATGCATTGCCCATAAATCACCCTAGATTTCCGTTTAGAAAATAGCTAAATTAAACAAAAAAAATCATTCATCATCCTATCACCTCATTACAATAGTTGTATATTTCCCCCCAAAAATGGCAATTTATGTAGGTACTTAATTATCAATGCGATATGATTCTAATTCTGATAAACTTTTCTCCATTAGAAAAACTATTTATAATTCATAAAATCACTCGGCATAGATCATAAAATTCTACTTTTGAAAAGGCAGGAGCCAAGAAAACAGAATGCAACGCTAAAAGCGTAACAGCAAATTTTTTGTGCTAATAAAATATTGCTTTTAAGAGAAAATTCCAAAGCTAGAGAATCATCATTATCATCTTAGTTTACAAAATTTTATAGTTTATTTATCACCTTTCATTTTGATAGAGAAGGGATCCACCCTTAAGTTCATCGAAATTCTTTACAACCAACCAAACAAACAGTACTTTTTAATAAAAATAATAATAATAATAATATGCATTTATTACACCTCTTCATTTATTAATCTTCATAATTACGTCATCATAATATGCAACTGTAATGTTGTAAGTAAAAGGCCTAAAGTCATAATAATATAGGTTGCTATTTTATAAATAAAAAAAGTGGAATGACTTTTTTTCAACTTTTATATTTCATCGAACAAGAACATCAACCAAATCATCTCAACAAAGTACCTAATAATATATAGAGCTTATTACTCGTATTAGAGCTGCAGATAATAATATATAAAAAATTAAGCTATTGTTTTCGTCATAAAATGGACTTTGGAGGGCACACATGAATAATATTTATTAAGAAGCTTCAAAATACCCATTCCCCAGCTATTTAACATTTTTTGCACACTTGCATAACAAAAAACAAAAAACATCAAATAGTAAGATAATTAGGTATTTCAGCTTATTTAATCAAGAACATGAAATAATAAATAATAATATTGAACACTCAAATGCAATAGATTTTTTTTCTTTTGTGGGGAAAGTGAGCGGTACATTAGATTCAGCTTGATATAAACATCTAAACACGTAAAAAATACAGACTTTTTCCATTTAAAAGCAAGCTTTTTATAATTTCTAGCTAAAAAATTTCCAATATATTCTAGATGTAGTGTTTATTTTTTTTGCAAAACATAACAAAATAGTTGTGAGCAGTGCCAACTACAAATTTTGTTCTGTAGACAGATGGAAGAACGCACGCATTACCACCACCACCACCACGCACTTTTGACTTTCTGAAGAAGAAAAAAAAACTTTCAGTGTTTAGTTCTTCGTGCGTAACTAAATTTCATTTCAAATACAAACATCATCATCATCATTGTGCAGCAGTAGTATAGTGGTCAGTCAGTACCCATCAATGTGAACGCATACTAATGTAAATAAAACGAAAAAAATATTATTTAGATTATCCTCAACTTGGTATGCAATCTGTTTGTTGGGTATTCAACGTTTTACAGATATAAGTTTGTTTTATATGAGGGCAGTAAGTACAAAGTAGCCACATGTACTCTTTCTTATGCGAGGCGAGTTTCGTAAAAATAGGGTTTCTTCTTATTACTATAACTTCTTTCTGACTGTTATGTTGGTTGGACATAGACATTGTGCATTCAGTTAGACTTTCAGACCGTTACTGTGTATGGGGATTTGGAAATTAGTCCAAAAAAAAAAGTCGAGTATATTAATGAGTGTAATGAGCATTATATGAAAATCTCTCAAAAAAATGTATAGAAAGGATTAATAATGTAGCTACTCTTTTTATTTTGAGATTTTGACAAAAATTGAGATGTGATGATGATGATGATAAATGATAATGATGAGGATGATGATCACATCAGTGTGATTGATCAAACGCTGAGAACTTCACATTTTTTCTGTAGTAAATTGACAACAGATAAAATGTTACAAAAAAAGGAGGATACATACCAATGCGTAGAGAGTGAAGATATATATACCCATAATAATACAAGTTGTTACAATAATGTTACCTGTTGTGAAGATTGGATGACGATGGGGAATTTTTTTTTGCGAGTCTAATAATAATGTGAAAAATTTCAATTGTAAATTGGGATGGTGTGTGATGCAAAGAAATATAATATACAATGCACAAAGATGCTCTGCTGCTGGTAAATGATGATGATGATGATGTAATTCTATCCAAAGTGTTTGGGATTGGTATTGGTATATTTGGGAATTTGGAATGTGTTGTGAAGTTGATTGAATATATTTAAATAAAGTCTGTAAGTATCTGTAAGCAGCAATTTACATGAATGCAACATCATCATGATCATCTTCATTACATTGTCATGTTGCAAAAAAAAAGTGAAAATACAAGCTTAAATTTCTAGTATTCTCAATTTGAATATTATTAGAATAATATATTAGGAGAAAAAAAAATTGAAGTGTCAGTCAATCAATTCAATATATATGGTATGAATTTGAATCTCTTTAAATTGACGCTATACAAACTTGGGATCTCATTTCAAAAAATCATTTCAAAACACAAAATATTGTCATGATTGAGCATGTACGAGCATATCATAATAATGTAATCCCTGAAAGCAATATAAATCCGTGACAAATTGGTCACAGTAACAAAACAATGGTTAATAATTTTACTTTAAAAAAAGTAATACACGATAGTAATAATAATAATATTTGCCAAAATATCAACATCCGTTTTTAAACCTGTCCATATAAAGTTAAGTAATATGCCATTAGAAACTCAATAGTGGTGATGATAATAATAATATCGGAAATAAGGAAGTAGTAAAAAAATTCGTTTATGAAGTTTTATCGTTCCATTCACCAACAACAAGAACAACAACCCTGCAATTTTTACATTATTACCCACTATACTACACAGCAATTTATACCTTTTTTTAGCTGTGAAAAGGTTTTTTTAAATAATAATTTTAAAATGAGCGTTTCATACGTCAATAGCAAACTTGAAACCATGGCAATTTTATTTTCATGCTGTTATATGATGTAGTTATGATGATGATGATGATGATGATGACTGTGACTATGACTTCACCTCACAAAATTTCAAGCTGAAGATTTTTGTTACTTTTCCAAACTCATTCCCAATTTGTCTTGTCCTTCAGCAGCAGCAGCAACAGAATCACAATTCTATTCATAATTCAACCCTTCCTCTTCTACAACAGCTATGTATATACTTGTTGAGTTTTTATAGAGTTTGAACAAAACAGGTAAAGATCACATTATAGTGGATCCCTATTAATAGGTACATACATACACATAGGTAGCATCTCTGTCTTAATCATCATCAGTCATTTTAATGGTGTGTGTATAACGGCTTTATGAAAATAATAATAATGAAACAAGCACAATTTGTTTTAAAAGTCGCGCATCTCCTTTCTTTCATTCAAACTCCCTCCCATTCATTCACACATCAATGAAATGTATGCCTCCTCACCTTCCTCCTCCTCCTCCTCCTCCTCCAATTCATGCATCTCTTTTTATCATCTCATCATCATCAACAACGTGATCCCTACTACCTTACTTTTTATTATTATAGTATTCAAAGTGAACAATCCGTTTTTTTAATGATGTAATCCATGTAGGTATCCACGCGCATCTCAACATCTCAACTACCTAATTTTACACAATTTTCTGATACACTTAAATAGGTAGCTTCACAATCATTATCAAGGCACGGTAACACTGGCAACCAACCATATAGCATGATGGCCGAAAGCATTTTTTCTTTTTTAAATCTTGTGTTCTCATGGCTATATCTTGTTACCACAAAAACACCTCACTACTACCAACACCAACCATTAACACACACACACAGAAAAATAGTTTTAAATGAGAGCTTTAGCACATCTTTCAACTTTATCATCATCATCATATTTTTTTTATATGATCATCATCTCACACCAACAAAAAAAACCATGCACTGATATTTGTAATATTATGCTACACACATACATACCTACATAATACGTATTTAGCAAGCAAGGGTCACTGTTTTAAAGCGTATTTTTTTCTAATTTGAAATGCATCGTTTTTCGTGTTTCATTCATTGAAAAATGGTCAAAGTCTCTTGTACGGCTCTTTTTTTATATTTTTTTTGACGTACGAAGGCCATTATTGCATTACTGCTGCTCCTGTGGTTTTTTTTATATGTGTGTGTGGGACTATTATTAGACGACAAAATAGCAAAAAAAAGATTGTAACTTTTTAACCGCACGTGATGCGTTTGACCAAAAATATGCATCTCTCAAATTTTTGTATTTACACAATAAAAAAAACTGCATTGCTTGTATTTCATCATCATCATCATCATCAAATCATCATCTTTTTATCGGTTAGCAATATAATGAGCAAGACAACTTGACAAGTTTGATAAGATTAAGGTACTGTAAAAAGAATCGTAATGTTAAAAAAAAATTGACAATGAATAGGGATAAAAATAAAATAACCACGGCTATTGAATAATGATTACTACGGTGACAACAAAGAGGAATAATAGGATGATGATGAAGATGATGACACAATTATATATATATTGAGAATGGATGTAAAAGCTTTTTTTTAATCAAAACTACAAATTCCTTGATGCGTACTACCACACCACATAAATAAGTAGATATACACAAGCAAAGATGATAATATGCAACAGTTGTCATTGTCACCATTGATTGTAGTAGTTAAAATTGCTGTGGTAAGTTATTTTTGTAGACATGAATATAAAAAAAAAATCTCTCTGTAAATGCAGAGCTATTAGTACATTTGTCAAAATGTCAATTTTGATTGAGATGACGACAATAAACAAAAATAAAGTATGATTTTGTCTTTTTATAAGTATACCAATGTACATGGTTGTCAACAGTATCTTTAGCAGATAAATGATTAGGATACTATTATGATAAGCTAGTAAAGAAGTAGGCAGGTAGAAAGGNAATGTACATGGTTGTCAACAGTATCTTTAGCAGATAAATGATTAGGATACTATTATGATAAGCTAGTAAAGAAGTAGGCAGGTAGAAAGGTAGACTTTTAGGCATAATTGGGTTGGGTTGATATGTTTTATTTTTTTTAACGATACAATAATAAATTGGGTGTGGGTTTGGAAAGTGGTTGTTTCAGTGTCGCCGTATTTGATATTTTTAGCTAATATTACCACCAACACCACCACCATCATCATCATGCAAGCTATTTTTTGTATAAAGTTTTTAGCATTATTTATTACTTCTCAGGTTTTCTATCGCAAACTTAAATGCTGTTTGTAGTACAAAGGATATACTTTGAGGGAAAATGTAAATCTATTTTCATTGCTTTATAGAGTTTCTGTTATATTATATATGTAGGTTGAAGATTAAGTAAGGCTAAGAGTATTTATTACAAGCTTCATGTATACTGGCTTTATTTGCTTAGAAATTTAATTTGATAAAAATGTCCTTTGGATGTTAGTAAGAAGTAAAAAATTTCTCTCTCTGGACTCTCTGGATTATAGAGGGGTACATTATTTCAAATGTTTTTTTTTAATCTTTGAATTTGAGTGATAGGAATGTGATGTATGTGACTAAATAGCTTCATAAAATGAAATGTAGTAGTATGCAAATTAGACTTGATTGGAAAATTGTCTTATCAGTCTGATATTTTTATTATTATCAATGTCCGATGATGACGATGATGATGATGAATGTGTATGATAACAATACTGTACATGAAATCCCTGTGAACCGTAATGTATACTTGTACAAATTAGATTTTTAGATTGGCAAGGAGTTGGACCGTCTGCTAACTGCGACTTCTTCTCTCCATCATCACCACCGGGATAAATTTATTCAAGCATGCATCAATATATTCATTTAAGAAGATACCTAAAATACCTAGTAATTGGGCAAATAAATCATAGCTCAGGTACGCGTGCACTACAACACTACTGCCTGCACAACATATGTACATTTTTATATGTAGGAACATAAGAAAAGAATGCAAAAAAAAAAGAAAAGA
>JAHZNC010006128.1:0-15825 GCA_027744095.1 Zhuqinia jingwanae
AGCAGAATGGAAATGGAAAGCCAAAGCATCAAACCAAAAATGTCTATACAGCGTTGCCCTAAGATTACCATACTTTCTACTTCATCCTACCATACCATATTCATCTTTCATCTCATAAGAAAAAAAACTCATATTATTCTGTATACTCATAGTAGCTACAAATACAACTGATCACCAAACAAAAATATAACTGAAGGCTGAGACTATATAGTCAGAAAATACAGTTTCAAAAAGTTAATCAAACAACGTAATTATTATAGCCATTTTCAGACCAGACGCAGAGCATTTTATGTAATAATAATAATAATCTAAGCACAAGCAGTGATTAATGAAGCTTCCAAAACAAGTTTATCCCAATCCCAATGTTATAAAGTGTTACATTTTTCCTCCTATGCATACTCACTAAAGACAAAATAAAATAATACACACAAGTATGTACATAAAATTGCTGTTAGCTTTCACCCCAAAAAAAGTTTGTTTCTGATTCTGACAAGGAAACCTTTTTTTGTAGATAATTAATGAACTAGAAACAAGAAAAGAAGAAGATGGTACATGGAAGCGGATATAGGAAAAAAAGAAAGAATTATTGAGTTTTTTTTCTATTTTATGATATCATCGCCATCACAAGTCTTTTTTATATCGCTAAAGTCGTAACTCGTAATCGTAGCAAACATAACAAAACAAAAAAAAAACAATTCCGCAAAAGTACGCATTTTATTTTTGATGCTGTTTTTTCTTCTTCTTTTTTCCTCTTAGGATTCTCTGTAGGATTTCATTTATCGGAATCGACACATAAGAGAGAAAAACAAATTTTATGATATCATCGCCATCACAAGTCTTTTTTATATCGCTAAAGTCGTAACTCGTAATCGTAGCAAACATAACAAAACAAACAAAAAAACAATTCCGCAAAAGTACGCATTTTATTTTTGATACTGTTTTTTTTTCTTCTTTTTTCCTCTTAGGATTCTCTGTAGGATTTCATTTATCGGAATCGACACATAAGAGAGAAAAACACGAAATAATACACGTGTAACGATTTACATTGTAGGCAGAAAAGAAACCCGTGTGCATGTATAGAAAATAAGATTCCTCTGTGTATATAGTAGTATGGGAATGAGAGCATGCACTGCTGCTCTGCTGTACGCGTAAATAATAGGTAAAATATAACATCATCAGTTATTGTTCTTTTTTTCCCTGGTGTTGCGTGTTGGTATTATATCCTCCTCCTTGGAGAAGACAACATAGTAATATAATAATGATGCTCACAATAATCTTGGGAAAAAAGAATTGTATTATTGGATTGTTTAGTATCTGGAGCCGGTCGGACACTGATCTTGGCTATAATAAGCATATAATAAGATGTCTCTCGTTATGATTCCATTGTACATGATGAAACGAGAAGAAAACTTTGTTTTGATCAAATTCATCTTATGTCGACATACACACGTAATATATATATCCTTGATCCCAATATATTAGGTATATATCCCTCTTTTATACTCTATACGCAAGTTATTTTGTGTGCTTTTTTTTCTTCATTTCGTATACTGGGAATTTATTCCGCACATCCTTCCTTTTCCTTTTGAGCATTATCATGAAGCAGAAGAACCAGTCAGAGTGAAAAATAAAAGGATTTTCTTTGCTTGAAACAATGAACAATTGATTACATTAATTTCGGTTGAAAAGTTATTTTGCTTTTAAGTGAATAACTTTTATAATAACAACAACAAAAGTTATCATTATTATTATTATTATTATTATAACAATAGAGTATTTCTTTTATGCAATAAAATATTAAAGTTTGCTCAAGTGATCTTTCGCCTGACTTGCCAGAGAAAGAAAACCTACTCATGCAGATTGAGACCTCGTTATATTAAAATGTTTCAATTAAGCAAGTTTTGAACATGAACGTATCCAGTAAATAATGATGATACGTTTGTCAACAAAAAAATGCCATATTCTGCTAAAATATTGTTTCACAAACGACCAATGTCTAATATATATATTTTTTAAATTAATGTGCAATGTGCAATATACTTTTGGTATAATATGTTCGTTTTTATTAGTTATAATTTTGGAGCAAAAAAATTGGTAGTAGTAACCATAATGCAAAGGTTCAAAGAGAGCAATAATAATAAACAACTTCACATTTTATTTGGTTTTGGGTATGTAATTTAAGGTTTAAGAACATTTTCCTTAAATTGGCCTTGGTAATTTCCTGGTGGGCTGTATAAGGCAACACCCACAGTATAACCGTTCACCTGAGCGTAGCCAAAGCCAAGTTTCTACAATTCGGCAAACTGCATGCTATTCCAATTCCCTCCACTTCCACCAGCCAAATTTTCACCAGCACCGTTTTTGTCAGGACAAGAGTGGTCTATTGTTTTCTTTTTAGCATAGTAGTCAGCGCATTTCACTGCCAAAGAGTTGAGCTACAAAAGCAAAACAGTACAAAAAAACAAAACACACATACATACAACACACAGCAGAGTCAAGTAACTGAAGCAGAAAAACTATCTCTCCTCTTTCGTTTCAACTCAAGTCCCATGTAACTTTTAGGAGATTTATTTTCTGCTACAAAAACTCTTTAATTTAGTATGCTAATATAAATCTCTAAAAACGAATATAAGTATATAAAGTGTTCCAACCTGATTGTCCATCTGCAACGCTGGAGAATGATGCGTTTGACGATATTTGTTATGGTCATTCAACGCCTTTGTTTGATAGCCTATAAATAGGTACGTATTGGAGGATATATGTACACGCGCACAAGCACATGTGGGTGGTGGGCATAAGGGAAATGGAAGAAATTACACGGTACATTAATTGGGCCATAAAAGTGTAAATGAATCCAATGGTTTCCTAAAATATTACCTTGTTGTGCAGAACATAACTGTAGCAAACTGATAAATGCGACGAGCGCAGTAACGAGACAAAGTTGTCGAGCCATGTTAGTAGACTGCAATTTGCGTGTTCCCGTTTTGTAGCTGTGCTTCCTTCCGATACGATATCTATCTATTACAAACGTTGTTAACGTGTGATTTCCGCTGAGACAACTAATCCATAGTTGTTCATCAAATCCTTTTATATGATACCAGTGTGCAAATATGAAGTCAGAGGATCATATTAAAATCTGCACTCGCGTATTTCTTGCATTAAGTAAGGGCATGTCATAGTAGTTGATAAATGTGTCAATACGTGTTACACTTGCCGTATGTTTTTTTAAACCACATATTATTTATGTACAACTGGAATAATAATTAAACTGCTGTAGATTAAACCTTTTCCATTCGGTTGAAGTTTTGAGGAAATTACAAATATGATGTGAATACAGCAAGTGATTTTATATAATCATATGTAGCTCAACGTTTCGAGTTTATTCTAAAAGAGCTATTTGTTGTTTTGAAATTTAATTGATTGCAATTATTGCTACACACAATTTAAAATCACTTGCCATATCCCCAATATATTTTCATTTAAAATTCAGTTTCCAGAAATACAACTGGAAAAGTGGCATTTTCCCCGGAAAATACAACCATATAACATCCGAATTGATATGCCAATAGTGACCGCTAAGAGTTTTATTTTTAGTTAAAAAGGTTGGACCTGGATAAAATGAATGCTTTAAATTATGAAAATATCCACAAAAATTATCGTGAAATATATATTTGTTTAAAAGTAGGGGCGATAATAATGGGAAGGTTTGTTAGACGTCATATGATTGAACAAATTGATAACATATAGGCATAATGCAAAGTCACGCTTCTTTGTCAAAACATTAGTTTTTCACAGAAAGCGTTTTACGTGAAGTGTGCGGTAGGTAATTTATTTTTATTGACAGTTTTATGTATACACATGTACATATTTTACGTATTTTGCCAATATCAAAACTGATTTGTTGGGAATGAGCGTATTCTGAAAAATATTAAAGTATTCCTCATGAGCGTCAATGATATATTTCAACTAAGCATATATTATAAATTTGTATTCCATATTAATCAATTCACCTGAAAGGTTTATTAGGCACATAATTCCTTAACCTAAACTATATTACTTATAGACAGTCGTTTAACCTTATCTGTAGCATTGCCATTCATCACCTAAAACATGAAGGTAGAATCGTAGAATTTATTTGAAATATTAGTTATTTTTATATTATCCCAAGTTTGTAATTTAGCTCGTATACAAGTTAATTAACTTAATAACCACAAATTTATATCAAGGTTTTTTCCAGGAAAATTTGCAAAAAAACTGATGCATTCATTACTACGAGTAATGAAAATGACAGAAAATGGCTTGAATAGATATTTATGCTAGTTCTGTATGTATCTATTCAAGCAGACATGTCTGTCAAAGGCCATCAAACCGGCTGTTATAAATATCGACAATGCTATATAATAGTATTAAATTAGGTTCTTTACAGGTTTTCGTCCACTTACAAAGGCTAACGATCAATAATGCACGTTGGTATTTTGTAAATTAATGATCATGCTGTGCTGAGTATATATATATGTATGTCATATGAATGAACAGGATATCTTCAAAATTGGAAATTGGACCGTTTCAATCTAATATCCAAACATCAAAAGCTTCATTTTGTATGTAACATGATATATGTCTAGCAATTTTATGTTTATAACGAGTTGAAAGTAAATGTGGAGGGTCCGATAACCGTGTGTATGGGACCCAGAGATATCAAATAACACAGCGGGCTTATCCTGCTTTTAAAATGTTTCCATTGTAAATAAAATGCAATTCCATAAAAATAATATCCTTACATCGTCATCATCATTCTCACTGTCACCTTTGTTTGTTTCGTGAGTTGTCGTATAATTTTAAAGGCTTTTGCTCGTTCACGTTACTTAGCTTTTTCAAAAAAAATAAAGGTAGGTATTGTATTTCACACAAATGCGTGCACACGCTCCAAAGGATATTCTTTGTAATCATGCCATGTCACAAGTTATCTTGGCAACAGCGCTGCTGCAAGTACAATGCTATCATAAGGACAATGTACGTACAAGTGTATAATTTAGCAAGCCACGTACATTGTTTTAGATATTCCACGCGTACCTATTATTTTTGGCTGTTTTTACTTTCTACTACTGCTACTTCCAGCGTGATGAACATGTTGGTGATGTTGTAAGTAAACCCGAAATGGGAAAAAGAGCTAAAAGAATAAATGCACGTCTACTATTTATACTACTAACTATATGACTATGAGCTTTCTCTAACGCGGATGCGACTTGTGACTGCTGCACAAAAAAAAAACTTTTCTAATCACAATGTTTACGTGAATACTTTTAATACCACAAAGAATACCAACTTTTTTGTACACCGATAGTTTTTGTAGAAAACGTCAAGAGTACCTGCTGCTGCTACTACTACTACTACTAAAGTAGCAAGCGCACAAAAAAAGTACAGACTCGGATGACCATGGATGGAGTAAAATACTCTCATCTCAAGTAACGAGTAAGCGTGGTGGCACAAGAGCAGAGAAGCGTAACTAAATGTTGATTCATAATAAGTTCATGTTGCGCATCTGGTAAAAGCAATAATACTGCTATAACTTCATTATTTTAGCCCCACATCTCTTGAGGACTTCCAATTCCAAGAATTTATTGTGCTACTGCTACGATTACATGGAGATGGAGAGAACAAACGAGAAAGATGCTCTTTTCTCATCTCACCTACGATAATAGTGTGGAGTACACACACATTTTGAGTCTAGCAAAATGGCACACGCTCTGCTTCGTTTACCAGTGGAAATGCTGCTACTAAAGTTGTTGGGAATTGTTTCATAATAATAAAAATAATATGTATGTAATATATGTACATATGCGTACCTACCTATATGGATATGGTTGTATATGCATAAGGTACACGGAGAGAAGCATTCAGAATTGTATTAGCAGGAAGTAAAAAGTGTTTACTGTGAAAATGAATTCTGGATTGTTGCTCCCTGTCTCCCATTTTCGCTTCATCTTTCTCCTTATATGTGTTGGAAATTCTGGTATAACAAGGGCAACAACATGCCATTACTTTGTAGATTCACATTTCGAATTCAGCCACACGTACACTTATATTCAGTATCCTACACCACGACGAGTACATGCAGTGGGAAGGAAATATGCGTGGTTGTGTGTGTACGTACGTACAGTGGAGAGGAGAGACGAGAAGACGCAAAATGTATGCCTAATAGTATGATTTGGAGTAGATTATTGTTCAGTCCTATCACCCATTTTCCCAGGAGAAAACGAATGTTTCACTTGGATGCTTTTGCTCTGCAAAATGCACCATTGCTGCTACTACAACTATTGCTGCCACTGATGATAGGGATGTTGGTAGTTTTACTGGTTTTTGTACTGAATAACTGAATCCATGATGGTGATTCGTTCACTGCCATCACTGCATGGTCGTATAAGGTGGTGGTGGTGGTTGTTCAAAGAAATGGGGACGATGTAAATACTACATACATATATTTGCGAGTATTTCAATAATAATGTAGGGGAATTGTTGTGAACGGTTAATGTAAAAGCACTTAATTTCTCTCGCTGTTCCCAATAGTACTTCATATTATCCTGGTATGAAGACAAGAGGAGGTGGTGGTGGAGAAGGACTATAGAAGACCGAGAGTTTACACAAGCGTAAATCAGCCTGATGTTGGTAAATTACCTTGTAAATTACGACGTGTTACAATGAATAGCATACTTTAAACTTGTAGGAGAAGAAACTAAATAAAAACTTAAATTTCATTTGAAATGAAAAGAGTGAAAGCGGGTGAGAACACGTTTCAACTGCAGAAGTGGTGCTGGTGGTGATGGTGAAAGTAGCTGCTCGTTAATTGCCACCTAGCTACTATGCAAATGGATGTGAGTCCTCATGTGGTGGTGGTGGTGTGGTGGAAAAAGGACCATGGAAAAACCGAGCGTGATGATGCTATATGTGATCATTTTAGTTTTTAGCTGTTCAAAGATGCAATGTTAGATAAAACTGTGGTGTTGATTTAAAAAATTTATAGTTAGGAAGGAAGACGATCATAAAAAATGAAACACGATTTCCAAAATTACGTACATACATGTATACCTACTTAAGTATTTATCTAAAATCTTTTTGCTCATCATCATGGTAGAGCTATAATGCTTCTCATTAAATTAAATATCGAGATGTTATTCTTTTGTCTTGCTGTAAAGATGATCATAGGCTATGAGTCATAGTTGGGTACGTGTACCTACCTACTATTATATATATAAGTGCACTGATACTTTCATTCTTCCTTTATAAATAAACTACATAATACTTAACACAAATATGGGTCATGAAAATATAAATATGCTTATAAATATATCAAAACATTATGTTTTTATGAATAATAAAAGACAAGGTAAGGTACTATTTTCC
Organism: Zhuqinia jingwanae; assembly: GCA_027744095.1. NCBI lineage: Eukaryota > Metazoa > Arthropoda > Collembola > Entomobryomorpha > Paronellidae > Zhuqinia > Zhuqinia jingwanae. The sequence continues at coordinate 7,402 of JAHZNC010006128.1, forward strand.
TGATATCATTACTGTTTTACTTTGTTTAAAATGTAAAAGGTACATATGTATGTATGTACCGGTTTTGTCTATTTATAGTTTGATTTGTATGCCAAATAAATAAATAAATAATTTCTTCGTTTGTAGTAATGCTTTGATTAACATGTATTTTAATGTAAAAAAAATTTGAGTGTATTTTGGTTTTAAAGTTAATAATTTGCCAACTTATAAAACTTGTGTATAAAACTTATAGAGTAATAATAGCTAAATGAAAATTTTATTGAACGAAATTTTGTTTTTTACATGCTCCTTTTTCTTAAAAAACACAATTTAATTTAAATTTGAAATTTATTACTATCTAACATCTTCCAAAAAAATAATAAAAGTAAAAAACAAGACCGTGTAAGGATGAAATACAACATTCCAACATAAGGACAAAAAGGGCTTACGTACGTCAACATCGACCATTTGTACAAACACAAGAATGTTATATTATTACTTAATATAAGCTGGGCAATTGCAATAAAAAAGTTCATTATTTGTATATATGTATGCTTCGTTTATTTTATTAAACGCTGGGCTCCAAAACATTTATAAAGTTTCAAACAGTGCAGGATGCATTACACTATTAAACAAAATAAGCTAGTCAATTCATGAACACATTGCGACAAGTTGGGATAAAAGAATTTAAAAAATCATTCGCATTTAAAGATCATGTTTTAAATTCACTTAATGTCCCATTATTAGACAAGTAATCACTCCTCCATCTACATCGATTGGGCTGGGCAATAAATAATCAGCCAGTCAGCTTTATATAACCAGAAAATCTGCATATTATGTGCCATGTGCCACATTAATTTGACTGAAATATATTACATCTAGCTGTGTTCTTATCTGTTCCCGTGTTTTACAGCAGCTTTTAAAAGTCAATTTCTGAACGGCTTGAAGCTACGTTCCAGTGGCTACAGTCTCTGAGAGTCTTCTTGTGATACTAATGTAAATACTAGAAATTTTTACTACAGTTGACAGTATATTTATTTTCTTGAATTTACGGTTACGACACGTTGATAATACCAAACCAGCAGGAGCGAACTGGCTCATGGAACATTTTAGTAGAGAACGTAAATTATATAACAAGTCGTGTTTTCTCTTGTACAAAAATTTTCTTCTCTACACACCATATTTCAAAACAAAATACTAAGATTTGCTTATTACCCCATATATTTATGTATACCTCAGCGTGTAAAGAACCATTTATTTATGCTTGATACAGCTTTTAAAAGTCAATTTCTGGACGGCTTGAAGTTACGTTCCAGTGGCTACAGTCTCTGAGAGTCTTCTTGTGATACTAATGTAAATACTAGAAATTTTCACTACAGTTGACAGTATATTTATTTCCTTGAATTTACGGTTACGACACGTTGATAATACCAACCCTGCAGGAGCGAGCTGGCTCATGGAACATTTTAGTAGAGAACGTAAATTATATAGCATTTCGTGTTTTTTCTTGTACAAAAATTTTCTCTTCTACACACCATATTTCAAAACAAAATACTAAGATTTGCTTATTACCCCATATATTTATGTATACCTCAGCGTGTAAAGAACCATTTATTTATGCTTGATTTAACCAACCACCAGATTATCGGTCAATATATATACATACATTTGTTCAATCTACACTATGGGTGTCAAGACCTCGTTAAAAAATTGTTCTCCAGAAAATCTATAAATAGTTGTGACTCGAAGGCTCAATCACATTTTTTTGCTTCATACATTATCTGGTTTCTCAAACGTTTTTAAGCATATGACGTAGATAGAAAGTATAACAACCAATATTTTGAGAAATCAAAGCTATTATATTTCGTTGTAATATTCAAATGCGGTTTCTGCTGCATCTGTCTCCACTCTCCACGCTCTCATATATCACCAAATAAAGAAAAGCTATGATAACAAGGACGACATTGCAAATCATAGGCTTTATTGTAAACATTCCGTGCAAGTATTTCCTTGCCAGTTGCTTCTCATGGGATAAATCCCAGCTTCAATGTGTGGGAACCAGGAGCAGTAAACTGAGATGGAAGTTGGGATCATTTGTTATGACATTGTACTTCCTATTCCTTTTGTATGGGCTATGGGACCACATTCACAATTTCAAAAGGGAAAACGTGTTTGATACGGCCTATCACATGTTGTACGTTATCGGATATTTCACCGCAATGTGTGACAAAGCAAACTATTGGCGATGTAAAGCGTTTTATGTTCCTGATTTAAATGGGATGTTGAAGTACTTCCTCCATTTCTCAGGTACACATTCTATGTATATATTATGCACTTACTATATGTATGTAAGTATGTACACAGTGTGTATTGTAAAAGAATGTCATTTATTGCTGTGCTATAATAGGGTCTTTTTTGGTTTATTTTGAACCATTATCATAACAGAAATTTCTAGACATGCCGAGACGGGGAAAAATGGGCGCGGTGGACGGCAAACCATTTTGGTGAACTTTTGTTTGAAAATGATGATGCACAATATGTTCACAGTACCTATCTTTGGCTTGGTACAATATATAAGGAATGCCAATAGTTCCGTTCATGTATCCTCCATCTTTGTACCCTATCCTGTCTTATTTAAAATCCTGTATTGCCCCATTGGAATACTTCAAGTGCTTTTGATGGGAAGCATGATTTCGGAACTGGCATTCAACATGATAATGGTAGTGCTTCCGCCCTTCTTTTATATCACAACATTTTCATCGTTTAGGTATATATCTATCCACACGTTTAAACCCTTCCGTTTGGAATTTTATAATTTTATCTGAAAAAAAAAAGATTTAACAAAATTACATCCGTTATATGTTTGTAGGTTTTCTTCTCGAGAAAAAAGGATGGATGAAAATGCTTATCTCAAACGCAAAGAAAGGGATCTACCCAATCTTATCCGTTTTCTTAGAACAGCACAACTTGTGAGCTTAACCTATGGGAAAATTTTTGAAGGAAGAATTTTACCTTTACATTTCGTGCTGTCGTATTTCACTACAATTAGCTTGTTCAGTCTCATCCAGTATTATCGACATCTTTCTTTTGAGTTGATTATGATTCTGGCAAGCTGTGGACTATCTGCTTGTATTGGATGGTCCATCATTCTATGGCTTTTGGGAGAGTATTTCAGAACGGGTCAAAAATTCGTTTATTCGTGGAAGTTTTCAAAATGGAGAGAGTCACCATTTGACAGAAGACTGCTGAGCAAGTTTTATCGATCATGTAGGCCTATAGAATTTAATACGAATCCAAAGATTATTCGCTTTCGACATGTGACCATGTTTAAGTTTTTGCATTTTGTCACTTGGCTGCTTGTTAAAGCACTAATTGTCACGTAAAATTTGACATGCTTTGTAACAAGTTTTTGTATCATTGTTGTACAGAAATAAAGATATATACCAAGCTCATCTATTAGTAAATCTGAAGGTATGTATGCATATTTTACCGCGTGTATATTATATAAATTATTCTGTGTAGGTAACCTATTATTGATTCTATATACGTGTTCACCTTTCGTGTCCCTAAGCGCATATATTGAACAAACATCCACAATTCTATGAAGTCCACATATTATACATATGTATGGCAAACACGTAGTACAACTTTATTAAACGAGTTTTCGTAAATCATCGATTACTATATTTTCATTTTGGAAAAAAGTGTACACCAAAATCATCATTTTGTAAAATACCTATCATTCGCTGACAAGATCTATTTGGAATTCCTCCAATTTGAAAAAAATGTCATTTTGACCTTTTTAATGTAGCATTCCAAAATTGCAAACATTATTACTAATACTTTACGACATGTACCTTACAATTACGCCAATAAAATAGGAAAACCTACAACCCAGCATTATTATTGGTTCTCTGGTGTTTCCATTGGTCAGAAGGAGAAACAAACGAACAAAGAATAAGGTTCAGTTTGCGAGTAGAAGAATACCCTACATCCGACTTGTTTTATTTTTGCTATTCGTTCCATGATAGAAGTCTTGATTTAATGTCGTGTCATGGATTTAATAAAGCTACTCACTTTCATGATAAATCACAGCAAAAACGTTATGGGCTTGCGCTTTTGTTTGGAACAATAAAAAGCAGAAATTAATTGAGGACAAGCAGACTTTCCTAAAATGGCAAATTAGTTCCCTGGTCATAGTTCTCTACTTTCTCTTTTTTTGATACATGGCTTTCTGACATCCATGAAAAACTTCCGACCAAGTGTTTGCCATCTGCTTTCCTCTCCCTCAACATTATCGGCTGTTTGCGCAATTGTCTACAAACTAAACTATTTACGTAGTAGGAAGCCATACGTGGTCTGTATGAGTCATTGGATTAGGTACTTTATTGCCTTTGAAGGTAAACTAAACAAAACCAAAAGTCCCCACAAAACAAAACATATTTTTCCTCGAACTTAATGAACAAATTAATTAATTTGTGCAACCTTTTAATTGGCAGAATACATATAAATACTTAAAACGGTGAAATTGTTCCGGGAACAACAATTCCATAACATTTCGACTGTTTTGAAAATTATTGATTCATTTAATAATAAATAATTCATTTAATAATAAATAACAGTTCCCCTGTTCATGTTCATACATTTTCATAGTTTTCCGGAACAATGAGTTTTCATAACGTCTCTATTCGCCCCAGTGAAGTCTAACCACTCTAACTTTTACTCTAGTTCCCTTTGGGAATTCTACATTCAATGGCGTCGGCATTAGCAGAGCTCGTTTTGAATGGGCTGTTGATGATCATTCCAGTAATTTCCTATATCCCATATTATTTTAATATTTTGCCGTGCAAGTTTGTTGATTATTTTACTCATTTTATATGAATGACCATACACCATAATGGCAATTTTAGTCTGCATAATAAGCTATACTTTACCATCTGCATTAAAAGCCTGTGCCTATTCTTTTTAGACGAACATCTTTCAGGCAAACGAAGAGAGGGCGGCTTATAGTATTCCTTAATGCATGCCCTACCACCTCAGAAGATAAGAAATGGGCGGGGGGAAAAGGAAGTGGAAGATGCCAAGAAGATGGAAAATTATATTTATCATAAAACCAGCGAAATTGTCCTCTTTTATAAAGTGGCTCAAGTGAACAATCAACTTTATAGTCAATTAATGCAGGGGCGCGTAGTGCCCATTCACTATTCCATATCATTCTTCTGTGCAGTCGGTTTTTTCCACTCTGGTCCATTACAACGGGGCCCTCTCATGGGAGCTGTTTGCCGTTCTACTATATTTTCCACTGTTGGAGCATACACTGCTTGGATCGCAATACTTTGCTTGTTAGGAAAATATTTTATTGTGTCCAAAAAAAACAGTCTTTACTCATGGAAGGAGAATCCTGTCCATGTCCATTGGGAATATAATGAGGAGTCGATGAAGGAGAAGAGGAGCACTAAGCTGGATAATATGTGCATGAAAAAATTCTTAGATCTCGCCGTCCTCTCAAGTTTCAGACGACGCCAAAATTATTTCCATGTCGTATCACCATTGTTCTCAAGCTCATGAATTTTATAAATTGGTCCGTGAAAAATCTATTGCTTTTATCATTTTTATGGCAGTAAAAAATAAGTGCAATATCGCCAATGTGTACAGAGCACACAATTTTGTAACTTTCTCCAGCGCGATGAAAATAAATTATTCATTGTTTTTATACGTGGCGCAACAAAAAAAAACATGTACATACCTATCTACAAAGGTACCTACACAACTATGCGACCATATATATATGACACTACAGTTTTGTTTACTCCCTCATCTTTAAACTACTTTTTCGCATGAAAGCCAGGCGCATCAATCACCCACAAATTTTGCTTTGACTTTTGACATAAAATGAATTACATATTATATGTATCTAATATATTTTGTAAGATATGCAAGCAACTTCCTTCAAGAANTGAGTTTTGACATGAAATGAATTACATATTATATGTATCTAATATATTTTGTAAGATATGCAAGCAACTTCCTTCAAGAATATTTTTTTCCTCGGGAAAAAGGTGGGAGTGTCATGAATTCGCCACCCCGTTTTCCTCATCTCTCCCCAAGGCAGAAAAATAATTATTTATCGAATCCCACTTGTTATAATATGGGGAGAAAAGTACATACTACTTCTTGCCGACACATGATAGTTTCCGTTTTGCAGTTTTTCTTCTGCGACTTGTATTTTTTCCACATGGCAAGTTATATATAGTAGTAGTAGTAGTACAGTTAAAGATCTATGACCACTTTACGTGGAATCGATTTTATTTTCAGGCCACGTAAGCAGCATCAGTTTTCATTAATGTGCTCCAATAATAAGGTAATAAAAAGGTTAAAAGGAAGTCCTAGAAGAGTTCACGTCCACACAGTAGCAGTTCATATTATTTCTTGAGGAGAAGTGTAGTGTGTGCGTGCGTGCTGCGGAGAAGACATGATCTTGTTTGACATCTTGGTATACATACCTACCTATCCTGCACACACTTTAGTGGGGCACCTTAAACTTTTTAAATCCTTTCAACGTTAATGCGAAAATTAAAGAAAAAATGTATTTCAAAATGCCCATTTATTCTCTACCCTAAATTAGTTTAGACACGAAAGTGTGAAAGTTTATATAGAGCCTATATACAGTTGAACAGTTATAAAGTTTCAAGTACGTATCACGTATCATGTACTCAAAATGTAAGTTCAAATGTGAAAAATCCAATTTTCTCTTGCGCTAATTTCATTTGTGACAAATTACGCTTTAAGAATTCAATTCACACTTTCCCTTCATCTTTTTCCATTATTCCTTCCCATGTTCCCTCTTTTCATAGAATTCTACCACTAGAATGAAAAAATACTAGGACTGTGTGTCTGAAAAAGAATGTGCTCAGGAATACAAGGGGAAAATCTTGTCGAGGGAAGCGTATTTTTGTGTGGTGATAAGGAAAGAATAAGAGGATCGAATGGCAAAATATAACAAGGATGATGCAGCGAAATGTCAAACTCCATGAATATTTATAAATCGTGCGCTTTTTCACGGAGTTTGACTTGAGAAAATTTGTTTTTAAAAAAAAGTGGGAACGGAAGCTGGCTAATGAACATTTTTAAAGGATTTGGGGGGAAAAATTCTGCAGACACATTATAAAAGGAAAGCATACAAAATATATACATACTTCTATTACTATGCTACAGAACATTTCGTTTGAATCTCATTTTGCTGTGTGTGTATATTATTATATGATCCGGCGTCTGTTGCAAAAGCTTCAAACTTGCAAGCGTATGGTCTCCAAAAATACGATCATATCGCATGTGTGTAGTATGGAAGCCACATAGAACTGATTTACATAATCTAGTCATTTTTCAGTCGCCTGACTAGGTTCTTTTTCTTGCCTTCCCTCGCTTGAACTTGGTGGAATCGGGCGGATTATCGTTTGTGCCCACAACCACAACATCAAGAAGAAGAAGAAGAAGAAAACGCATACATATGTATATAAACAATACATATATTAGGTATATATATATGTATGTACTATAATGTGCGGCAGCAGAACAGTATCAAGTAGAATGGAGTGTGAAATGCAGTCTTGGAGGTACAATGTACCAGTCGTTCGTGGTGCCAGTTGAGTGGTAATGGTAATAATAATATTATAAACTTTCTGTAGTAGTGGTTCCCGTCTCCTTGCGTAACCCTAACAAGAAAGCATCTTTCTCGTTTCACTGTTTGCTGAAGGAAAGCCAAGGAGAAAAACAAGAGCAAAAAGACTACACATGTATTATTCCTTTGTGAAGGGAGACAAGAGAGAATTTATATAAAATATGAGCATTTTACTTTGCTGCTCACGAAATGCAAAGAAACACAGTAGTGGTATGTATGTATACATATATATGGTAGTATGCCTATCGTTTCACTTGGTGCCTGTAACCGTACCCAAAATCCCTAAAATATAGACCTGACAATTACTGTTGCTAGTCTTCTCTGTCTAATGCTGGCAAAGTAGAAGGGAACTTGACCGACCACGACCAACCGATCTCATTTTCTTCATTGTACTCTGTCTACTAGTCACTTTCTCTGGGATGTCGTTTATGGGAATGTACATTTTGTATATGCATAGCTTTGACTCAATTTACCTCTGACGACTGAAAAACTTTTTGGTACAATCATTTTCTTATACACTTTCCATAAAAGTGCACCTGTACCTTACATTTACATACATATAAATGCATTATACATAATATGCATAATCATATCATATGCATATCTTTCGCAAGACATCACTTTTAAAAATTATGACCGTGTGTGTATTGTAGTCACTATGAATACTTACAGTACCTACAATATCCCTTTTCCTTCTTTTCTGTGCAAATTCAGAGAGCTTGGTTAATTTTTCTACTTCTTTTTATGGTTGGTGGTGCCTTGTAACC
>JAHZNC010006129.1:0-14671 GCA_027744095.1 Zhuqinia jingwanae
TGTTTGCAAATGACAGTCTTATTATACAAGTTTGTAAAACTGATTTTTATTTTTTAAACTTGAGAATAAAAGCTTTTAAAATAGAATTCAATTTAAAAGTTTTAAACACATTTTCAACATGTTGAGTGCGAGAAGTACGAGCCGCATTTGGTGCTTTGAATTGTGAAGCTTTTAGTTTTTAAATAACAGTAAAAGTAAATATTTGGAAAGGAATAATTCCCCAGACAGTATTAATGACACCAAATTTGACAAATTTTTTGGGACGAGTTAACACACCCACACAAAAAAGCACCAGGCTGAGGATCAGCAGCTCACACGGACAAAATATTGTCCTTTATAAAATAATTCTCTTCCTACATAAAACACAATCAATTGTATAATTCTTGGTGGAAAATAATACATGAAAATTTTCAAATGAATAATGTCCAATGTTCTAGAAATATAATAGAATGTCATGTTTGTTTACCGAAAATCGACAAAGGACACGGAGAAAAAAGGTGCAAAAACCAGACTGACCCAAAGTAAAACTTTTTTTTCGTTTCTCCTTTTTTGCGATGAAGGGAGACATGCAACTAGCGTTTCAGTTTTGGTGCCTCATCATGCGTAGTTATAAAAATAATCGATATCTCATTGAATTATTGGAGGATCAGAGCAACATTATTATGGCATTACAGTAATGGCGTGCAAAAAAAATAAATTATTAATTTCCTTCTCAATTCCCCATAAATGTCAAGAGCACAACAATAAAATGATGTATTTGTGCGTGGATTTGCTTTCGGAACATCTAAGAAAATAACCTAAAGGTTGACTATTTAGTCTGGTAATAGGACGTACACACGTTCAAGGAATATATAAGAAATATTCATTCATGATGAAATAGAGGTAAGTCGTATTCTATAGAAACGCTCGGCTGGGGACGAAGGTCGTCTCCACTGGAAAAACCGCCCATCAAATGACCACTTTTACTCCAGCAACCAACCATGAACATCATTCCAGCAACTTCATCTTGATTTTGGCAAGCCAGAAAAGTCAACGGTTTTGGAGGTGGTAAAATTCGATAATGTTATTTCTAGATGTAATTCTATTATTAATTATGCAAATGCTGTATATTGTGTAAATAAATATACTAAGTTCATTTTGTTATTTTAATTACATCATGAATATCGGGTAGTTGACCAAATTTAAATGATATTTTGAATAGTTGACTATGTTGAAACTTAGTACTGAAGTTAGAATTTAGACATTTTAGAAGTTGCTGGAATGATATTCAGTATGGTCGCTGGAATTACAACTGCCATTTGATGGGCGGTTTTTCCAGTGGAGGCGACCTTCGTCCCCAGCCGAGCGTTTCTATAGAATACGACTTACCTCTTTTTCGTCTTGAATGAATATTTCTTATATATTCCTTGCACACGTTCACATTCCTGAACATCAGTAGTATAGTACTTGGGCTTGAAATCGACAAGACGATGAAAGTGGGATACAAATTGGTAACAAGGTTTACGAAATCCTTCACAAAGGTCGGTTCTTGTAGTCTTTATGTAGTCCACATTGTTCCTACTATACTGGTTCATTCGGCTGAGCTCTTTTATTTTATTTTTAAACTCAATTCATGTCATATCAAGACTGCTGCAATGACAGCACACTTTCCCCACCTACATACAAGCCACAGTATAGTAGCACTCCAAAAAAAATTGTGATTCTCCTTTATACTTTGCAACGAATTTCATGAAAAGCGCACGTGGTTGTTATACTTGTCAGTATAAGAAATGATTTATTAGGACTTTTCTGCAAACAAACGGACGGTTTTTTCCCTAAAATTCATCTTAATCGGTTTTAGGATAAAAGACACAAATCTGGTCCATCTTGTGAATCTTTTTGTTTAAATGGTTTCAAATTTTATGGTGTTACAATTGACGTCATCAAAACGATCAGTTCAACCGTTTTATTTTATATTCATTTGAATAATATCCGGAATGAACACCCTTATGTTTATTTGATATTTTTTTCCAGATCTCCCTCTCCCTAAAAAGTAATAAGAAGGAGCCGGAGAGCAACCGTGTTATTCCTTACGGAAGCATTTAAATTCACGGCTGAGCTGAAATCACAACATGGCTTCTTTTCTCGATCTTCAACTTTCCAATGGAATTTCCTGTTTCCTTCTTGCAATTCTCTCAGTCATTTCCTGCTCCTGTACAACAACCAGCAGCAGCAGCAGCAGCAGAAGCGACATTAGTCCACGAGTCCATTCCTATCCCACTATCCTTAGCAAACTACCACCCATACCNAGCAGCAGCAGCAGCAGAAGCGACATTAGTCCACGAGTCCATTCCTATCCCACTATCCTTAGCAAACTACCACCCATACCACAACTAGAATACAATGAGTTTCAAATAATAATGGAGGCCCAAGGCACCCCGCGGTTAAAACAAGGTGGAATTCTCCACGGACCGTTGACAGCTGTAAACGCTCCTCTTACTATTTTTCTCGACGAAGGAGGAACAAAGGAAGATAGTCCAAGTAAACCCACGAAAAGTACGAGAAAGCTGGTAGGATTTCCTCTAGAGACTACTACTTTTCCACCGTTCTTATCCTCTTCCACAACCGCAACCGCATTTCGTTCAGTGGAATCACAACAACAGACTTTTGATACGACCACCACGACCAGCGGTAGCAATCAGTATTCCATTCAGGTTCCGAGAAGACCGTCAGGGAGAACTAGACGGAGTACCAACCATGGGAATGATGATGATGATGCTGGTCGTCGGCAGAGAGTAAGTTTAAGTCAATAAAATGAATACATGATGTGATGATGTTCAGTTCAGGATATTATGCTTGAGGGGTTACGGATGATTCAATGGTGCATTTGACTGATTTGACTATTCATTATTTCGTTTGCTAACTTGAGTGTGTGTAATAATTTGATAGGGAAAGGGCCGAGTAATTGAGAAAAGACTGGAAGAGGCAGGATCGGAGTCTAGCAAACTTAAACAAACAGAGTATATTCATCAAATGAAGCGTCAACATCACGGTTACCATCATCAAAATCATCATAATCATCAAAAGAGGGAGGCCGCCACTATTTCTCCACCTTTCCTCTTTCTCAAGATATTTATGGACTATTCCTCCTTAAATGAGGATGGCAGGAATCGGGTTGGCAGTGGTATCAAAGGCGTGAAATTGTCTCCTCAAAGTGCTAATAACGGCACAGTCAATAAGCGACGACGCTCCCACAGAAGTTTCAGGACTTTGAGCGTTGACCAAGTTAATAATGAAACTGGCCAGCACCATCACCAGGTGTATATACACCCCGGTCACCCACACGAGAAACAACAACAGTCCAACAACTCATCTTCATTCACATCAAATGACACACTTAGTGGTGGTGTTGATTATGATGCAACACACCAGACCGAGGGAAACGGGACACATAAAGATCATCATCACAAGAAATGTCTACCCGAGTCTTCATCCTGCCCTGATGGTCATTTCGCATGCAAAAGCAACTATGGTCTGTGTGTTCCTCAAGCCGCTATTTGCAACGGAAAGCCAGACTGTCCAGATGGATCGGATGAAGATAAAGACTGTGGTATGATAAAGATTTTTCATGAATAAGTAAAAATGTAGAATAGGGTCACCACCAGGATCTTTCAGGCATTTTCAACGAATAAATTTATTCTAATCATGCATGGATTTGGAGAACGTGAACTAATGTACCATTTAACCGGGAGCAGGAGAGAGGAGGCTATATATGACTTGCTCCACAAAATGTTTATCTCCCTATATATTCTTTCAATAGTGCCTATTAACTATACCCAGTCCTCCCAAAACACTTCTTGTCCTCGTCACAGGTCATAAATATCTTAATCGCTCTAATCCCTTCTGCATTTTTCTTTAATGTTCCCTTGTCGGCTAAAATGGCTGGAATGAAAGACAAGTTCCCTCGATGTAGAATGATAACCTCGTTGAGAATACACAAGAGTAAAAAGATGACGCTTCATCAAGGGAAAAACAAGGGGAAAAGTCATGAGTGTTTCAAGAATAATCGATGAGTACCCCACAATCCAGGAATGAAAAAATTCTTTCTCCAAAAAAAAAAAACTTCCCTATGTTTGTATAAGATGGCTTGCGTATAGCGGTCCACAATAAAAAGTAATGCGTATACCATAAATGAGCATTTCAGCCTAAAAATAGACGACTATCATCATGTCAAACAAGATTATTGCATTAGAAATACATGTCAAAAGACAAGAAATGCAATTGTCCCTATTATCTATCCATGTCGCGTCTAATTTTTCTTGTTAAAATTGCACACAAGTGAGAGACAACTAATACACAAAACCTTCTCTTGTTGTATTTTTTTTTCAAATACATTCCGAAATTCCAAACAGTAGTAATATGTACCTACCTCGTATGTATAAATATGTAGTCAAATTACCGAGAAAAAACTTTTTGTTCTTTTCTACTAATGTAATAGGTATATGTATTTTGTATACACTGAGCATATCTGATTTCTATTGTCTCAACAGTGAACATTCACGAGAAAAAATTCTGGGACAACTATTTTAAAAAGCGGCCTGCTGCTGATGTCGACGACGAAGAGGATGCCAAAGGGAACGGGTTCTGTCGCTGTGAGTTGGGGAAATACAAAAAAAAACTATGTGGGGATGTGCAGAAAAGTTTAGAGAGTAGAATAACAATCCACCATTTAGAGATAAGCTTTGAAGAAGAAAAAGTGAAATAAAACTAACTTTTTTTTGGTTGCTTGTGAAGCTTTTGTATTTGTTTAGTGAATTTTGAGAATGCTTGGTTCGTGTTTTGTTGGCTTCGTTTGAATATGTATCGTTGTTCTACTACTGTACAAAATACAACGCTTATTGTCATGCATTTTCTTTCTCTGTTTTTTTTTCGGAGAGGAAAAGGAAGAAGACAGGAATTAAATATACTTTTCTTGTTCTCTACATTTTTGCAATTCAGATAACGCGTCAAGAAATGCTGATGAGAAACCACTGGTGATGGTTTCGGGGGAATGGAGCAAATTGGGGAAAAAAGGAGGAGAAGGAGACCAGGAGCAGCAGCAGCAGCCCGAGTCTTTGTACGAATTGTTGGAGACGAGGATGTGCAGGTGCTCCCAGGAGAAAATCCTTTGTCACAATGTGCACCTACGTAATCTCCTTGTTTTCCCGGAGGACATTCACTTCTTGTAAGTTTTCATCATCCATCCATGTAGTATTAATGTTTGTCTTGGGTTTTGTTGTTGCACACGTACAAACGGATTTACCTCTCTACTCTATTATAACTGCCTAGAGAATGGGTCCTTAATGGGAACGCGGATTATTCATGTATATCAATATGGCAATAAGGATTACATGATCCTTTGATTACGAAGCGAATATGAACTAGTTAATCTAAAGGTGTCACAACAAAATTACTTCATAATCCTGCAAATTATAACCAACACCTTACCTTAACCTTATCTTACGTGGACGCTAATCCCTATAATGCTCGCCAAAGAATTAACACGCATTATTGTAGTATATGTTGAGCAGCTGACATTTTTAGGGAGAATAATATGCTGCTAGATAAAAGATTTTCAAATAGTTGGTTCTTGAGTTGCCCCTGATTCCTCAACCTAAAGTCTTGAGACAGGAAGGCAGACAGAAAACACAAAATGAATTATTCTCTCGCTAATATAAAAGTGAGGAGGGTTATTTACCATCTCACCCACAGGCCACACACACTTATTTATCCAACTTGTAGACTAAACTTATGCCAAAAGTTTGCTTTCCCCAACTGCACTGCGGTGGAGTAATAAGCAGTTTCACTTTTCTCGTACGGACCACTTAAATCCCAAAACGAGCTTTCTTTAAAACCGCAATATAGTTGACCACGCCATTACATCAAAAAAAGATTCTGTACATTTTAAAAGTTTGCTTTGTGTGCAATGTGGCTTATTTAAATCAACGGTTCTCCCGCTTACTATTTCATTCTTTTCACTTCACTCTTTTTAAATGGCCCACCAGCAATGCCATCAACTCCTTCATTTCAAATAAAGTGAAGAAGGGAAGTGAAGTATCATGTTGTCTCCTCCTCCTTGTCCCATGAACTTGTGGAGTCCATTATGATCCTTTTCTCACGGGGAAGTATAGCAACCAGTACAACAACGGTTACGGCGTACGGTTACACTTATGCCAGTTAATATGAATGCCACCCAGGGAGTTGTTTGTTTTATGACCGGTGTCATTCTTTTTCGGGGCAATGAGCACAACACATTACAGGCCTCACTATTCTCAGTCTTCATTTACTTTCTCCTGTGCTTCTATTATACTCCTTTATTGGCGTTATGCTTAAATAGCTTTCTCTTATTCTTAGACAGTACAACAAACGAAATGAAAAAAGTGTTTCAGTTCACTAACACCGCTCCACCACACAGCTATATTATTACGTTCGCATTCCCACCAAAAAGTGGTCGCTCACCTCAGAACCACTTTGTTACAAAATTGTCCATTATGTACATCGTCAAAACAGCAGCACTATTCATTCATGCCCTTGTCTACTTTTTACTCCAAATACACGACCATGTAGTTAACAACAAGTGTCATCGTTGTGTAGTAAAACACTTGTCTCGTGGCTGTCTCCTGGGAATGGTGACTCGGCATGCTTTATTGCAAGTTGGTTAGTGTTGCTACCCAATTAACGACATCATTAGGGCTACTATATGGCATAGTTGATTTTAGCAACAACTGCAAAAAAAAAATTGTATTTCAGTTCTCTATTATTGCTGTTTTACGTTTTTGTTTGCTTTAAAGATATCCCATGTTTGAATGTAAAGTAAAGTCGTATCTGTCTCAAGACGAATTACATGCTCACTTAAACGCATTTTAACCTCGCTACTGTTGTCACAAGAGGAAAGTCAAAATAATTTATGACGCATGGATTACCTTACCTAACCTTAAAGCATATTTAAGGACATGATTTCGGGTGTGATTTATGCAATACGTATGAGTTCAGGTTGGAAACGATTATAGAAGAACAAATAAAGTATTTAAACAATTTATAAACTACTTTACATAATAAATTTGTGCCATATATGGGGATGGAGGTAGAAATTTGTTCGTTCCCGCTTCAAAATAAGTATAGATTGAGTTTTCATTCAATTTAATTAATGTTGAATGTATTTAATGTTCGCGTGACATTGTTATGAAGATTAATATCATATGATTAACTTGACCTTCTTTGGCATACTGAAAAGTTTAAACCTAATCAACTTTCCTAACCTTCAAATAGTTCTAATGACTGTGGATTAATGATAAAAAAGATCTGTAAATGACATGAAGTAGTTTCAAAGAGAATTTGATTAATTTTTTGCCGAGATTTTGCGATGACAGGAATCGGAGAACGAATAGTTCTAATGACTGTTGATTAATGATAAAAAAGATCTGTAAATGACATGAAGTAGTTTCAAAGAGAATTTGATTAATTTTTTGCCGAGATTTTGCGATGACAGGAATCGGAGAACGGATTCGGATGATGATAACATGCAAAATATAAATTATCTTGTAGCTATGCTGTGTCGGATATGAAAGCGGTTTGTTTATAATACCGCTGGATTTGACAGTCAATTTTAAGAGCATAATGATGGTGATCAAAAGAAAATACTATTTTTGATAGCAATTTTATTTAGGCTGAGACTAGAAAACGGGTTTAGTTTGTGAGAAAAAGACGAAATCTGTATTGACAGCCATAATCCCAATAGCATAGTAGTAGAGATTTCAACATGCACTATTTAAGGGCATTTCAAATGAACAAGTGAAATCCAGTTTCACCTGTTTCGTTAAAGTTCTAAGCCGTTTATTATGCCTGGGATTTTTGCTAATACACCAATCTGAAACACTGACATTTCTCACTTGATACTTTTATGGGTTGTCGGGCTTTGGCTACCTGGCCTTTCGCTACCTTGCCTTTGGCTAGGTTTAGTTTGTGAGAAAAAGACGAAATCTGTATTGACAGCCATAATCCCAATAGCATAGTAGTAGAGATTTCAACATGCACTTTTTAAGGGCATTTCAAATGAACAAGTGAAATCCAGTTTTCACCTGTTTCGTTAAAGTTCGAAGCCGTTTATTATGCCTGGGATTTTTGCTAATACACCAATTTGAAACACTGACATTTCTCACTTGATACTTTTATGGGTTGTCGGGCTTTGGCTACCTGGCCTTTCGGTACCTTGCCTTTGGCTACCCTTAGCTTTTGCTACCAGGGTTTTGGCTACCCTTCGCTTTTGCAACCGGGTCTTTGGCTACCATTAGCTTTTTTGCTACCGAATCATTTTTTAAATGTACAATTTTTCATGCTCTCATTTAATGCATATTTAGCAATATTTTCACTTTTTTCTTCAAAAATATATTTCGTCATACATTTTTTGGTGATATATAAAGTATTTTGTCATAAGCAATATGTTAAAGGCATATTTTTCTATCACTTTCATCTGTGTACATATATATATAAACAACTACGTATACTTAGTCCACAATGTGGACTCCACATTAACATTATATATCCGATATTTAAGTTTTTATTGATAAGATAAATTTTTTATTACATTTGATAATTAATAACTTTTGATTTTTTGACTGGGTCTTCTGCACTTTGACCCTTCACGGGGCACTAGAATAGATGCTCTCTCGCTGATGACTGGTAACAACCAACATAATGTACATACGCTGCACAATGTGGACTAAGCATAGTCGAAAGTTTCGACTCGAAACTTCACACAATGAGATTTCGACATAATACTTCATACATCACCAAAAAATGCATTTAATATGTGCATCTTTTTATGACACTTACATATGAAAGCATGATATATTATGCATTTAAAAAATGATTCGATAGCCAAGGCCCGGTAGCAAAAGCGAAGGGTAGCCAAAGGCCAGGTAGCCCTAGAATCCTTTCATTTACACTGCTACTATTACTAAATTTTTACTTCAAGCCACTACACTGGTTATTTCCCGGATTTCTGGTTCCAAGAATGACGGAACTATAAGCTTTCAACTTTCCACAATCGTCATGCATACTTAAACTGTAAACGTGAGCTTCGGGTTACCAGCCATTGCTGTTAATTAGGCTTACATAATTAATGAAAAAACAACTTTTTGTGAAGTATAATTGGAACGAAAAACAACACATGAAGAATCATGTGCCAGCGCGAGTATCAGATAAACTATTCAAACACAGACAACTAAAATTTTCAAATTATGTACTATCGACAGTGATATGTAATGCATATGATGTATATATGGGTTTTAATTTTGACAAATATTTAATGTTAAAAAAACTACAAAAAGCGAAATAAACAATATGTAGTCCTAGTCCTGATGCTGACTTTTGTAACCCGACAATGTATGTGATGACGACCACTCAAATACAACAGGTTTTTAATCTCATTGTCGCATTAACCCTTTTGCTTTCACTTCATGTTAGACACTGTATTGTCATTAAAGTGATAATGGCGATGGAGAGACAGTAGGAAAAACAGTGTAAACTGATATTCATTAACACGTAAATAAAGCTATTACTATTACTAAGCATTATAACGACAAAAGTGTCTAAAGTGAAAAACAATTGAATTTGTTGTACATGCCTAAGCCTAGGTCTCAAACTCTTATCTTCATTTACATAGGTCGTGCCGTGCCATGCATTTAGGTCATTATGACTTTTAATTACACAAGAATGATATGGAAACTACAAATAAAAGATCGGAGAAAACACATTTTGAGTTCCCTTTTGGCACAGTTGACTCTTTGCAATTATGTAATGTGGCGCACAAACAACGAGAACGGTACACGTGGTAGTCGTATTTACAATGTAAATTTTACATATAAGTTCAATGAAAAAAAATTGTCATAGCCACGTGCATGCATGAGTGTAGTATGTATTTTAGCAAATATATACAAAGGTAACAAGTATGAAGAAGTTAACACGAACTCTCGATATGATAATCAAGTATAAAGAAGGTTGACTGTAAAATTCTCATTTAAAGAATTGCAGAGATACTTTTGATGATACAGTTAAGCAAGAAGCCAAACATCATGACACATTCAAGTCAAATCAATCCGTTATCGTTATCAGTCGTATATACCTAAATATATACTGCCTAGAGACCCGCTAATAGACATCCAAACTAGACAGACAGAAAATCGGTAGAACCACATCCATGTATATTTTCAATTCATTCATTCATCCACCCATTCGATGTAAAGTTGCTAATGAAAATCATCTTTTATAGTACTTGTACATCTTATTATTATGCCAAAAATTCTGCTTCATATGCGGTGTACTTTAGTCGTATATTTTCCTCGTTTGTTGCGTCTCAGAAAAGATTCACTTGGAAAATTAAATTGGATGACTTGTGTCGAAAAGTAACTAACTGCACACATAATATTATGCATGCTATATCTGTCTCTCTCTCTCTCCCTTCCGTTTCCTATTCCAAATATCTCCTCTCAAAATGTATTCGGGAAGTGGAGCAGTTGTAGTAGTAGTGCTACCAGAAAAGCAACACAAGAATATCGATGTTTATAATAATGGTTTTTCCAGATTTTCAATCTCAGTCTGTGTAATGTTCACAATAAACCAAATAGGATATAGTGGTAGCAGTCCAGCTGTAGTAGAAACGGTTTGAACAGTCCAATGAATTTTAATGATTGGCACTAACTACGCTATATCACCACTGAAAATTGCCAGTTTTTAGACTTTTTTTCTGCATGTGTAAATGAGCATGAGAGATGAGAGTCTTGTATTATTATTATTATAGCATAGCAGCAGTAGTCACACGTTCTCTCCAGAATGCATCGGTTTGTTTGGTGATAGTAATAATGATGGTGTGTGTGTGCTTGTACCACACAGATGAGGTGAGAATTTAGAAAAGCACTCCATATTTCTTTTATTTTTTGGCTTGCGCTTTTACTTGTAAATCTGGATGAAATTTTAGAGAAAGAGGAGCGGAGAAGAAATAACATATTCATAACTATTGCCAAAAAAACCATCAATTTAAGTATTCATATTGCACATTTCCAATTCTGTTGCTTGAGGTGCCGCGAGGAGAGAGTATATGCCATAGTCAAGGCAGTCAGGCAGGAAAATCTTTAAAAGGGACATTACCATCACTTTTAGGTTGCTTCGACAACCATTTTGCTCCTACTACTACGGTTGGTTGTTGATGCTGTTTGTGGTGGCACGGTTTATGGGAATAATTTATGAAAACTAGTCCATCTAGTGAAAACCTGTCCATGTTTACGACTTGAGTTTCCCTCAATACACTTAACTACTTTGTGGATGAAATGAACTCCCTCAGGGTTTCACGTATTTATTTTTTGGTTGATAGGTGTAAAATGTAATAAAAGCGATTTTTTGGTCAGTTTTTCACTACTTGAATAATGTAAAATTCATTGTGTAAAATAGATACTAGAATTTAAAAACAAGCATACCATCTCTCTATATGGTGTAGATATATAGGCATGTACAATTATTGACAGCGAACTAAAAATTATGCAAGTTACAGCAACTTCTTCTTTTGCTGAGGCTGACGATGTTCCCTTGCTGATTCTGATTTCTGTTTGTGTGCTTCCTTTTTCTTTCTGCAGGGATTTGAGCGGCAGTCAAAGTCGACGTGTTGGAGTTTCCGTCTGGACGGTTTCAACGGCTCGAGACTTTGTAAGTGAAATTTCATGTCAAAATACTGACTTTCATCAGCACATGCTGGAATACTCGCGAATTCGTATGGGAAAATTGAGTGTTTGTTGTAGTGCGATGTGATGTGCAGCAACATAAGAACATTTTATTCATGTGAATTGAATGTAATGCGCTACATCCATGAATTTCTTCGGCGAGAGCTTGGAAAGTTTTTGGTCAGTAGTCAATTTCCGTTTCGTAGACTTTGCAATTTGAGAGCCAGACACCCTTCCGGAGCCAGGCTCGATGACGGAATAGGATTTAAGTTATGCAAATATTTAAAAATAAATGGAATGACTACAGTAAAAATAGGTGATTGATGGTGTAATGTGCAATCTAATCACATAAATTGTTTACGAATGTCCCCGAGATTAAGTTAATAGCAACTCACATATGTATAATAATATGTATAATAATAATATTCCCAGTTCGCGTTTCCATTCCAGTATACCCTTTTGCCTTTGATATACATTTTATGAATAAATGTTTCTTTTTGTACTTACATTACAGGGTTCTCTCCAGTTGTTCAATTCGAGAAATCTCAGGTGACACCTTTGCAACGCTGCCCAGTCTCAAAGTTTTGTAAGTCCATAAGTGTGAACCTTACTTACCTTCAAAATTAATATTTTACTTTGTAATTGGAATTTTGATTCATACAATTCCCGAACTAATATGGATTTTATTAATACCTTCTAACGAATCACTACAATGAATTGAATTGATTTTCTTGGTATCTTACATGATGTTTGTGCTCATGTTTAACAGGCACTTAACTGGAAACTTTTTAAAGCGAATTCCCCCATCTGCCTTTGCCGGAAGTGGAAACTTGGGAAAACTATTTCTGGGTCATAATCATTTGGAATCTCTGGACTCTGAAAGTTTTCATGGTCTCCACTCCCTGGAATATCTGTGAGTAGAACACACGAAAAATCCTTTTCCCTTTCACCTTCTTAGTAATTGAATTCTCCCCAAAAATTACATAAATGCATGATACATACATATATTATGATATGATGCATTTCTACCTAAACTAAACTAAATTAATTGTTGGTGATGTTTTTGCCATTGGATCATCAGCATGATCATGATCACCACCACACAGGTATACACATATAGCAGTCTGGTAGTATGTACCAAAATTCCACATAAAGATTAACTTGAAATATGAGGTACAAAAAAAGGAAAAGTCTACAATGTTGCATTGCTAAAGCTGCGATAATAACAAAAATGGTTATTTCTCTGGTAATGGTTGGTTGAAGCATATGATTTGACGCTTGTAAATAAGCCACGAAGAAATCAGGCATTTTTAGTAAAGTAATCAAAGGACAAGAGCTAATAGTCAGTAGTGTTGATGTTTGTACTGAAGAGAAGGTAGCACCAGCACCTCTTTTGGTATTGAGGCAGTGTGGTTTGTGCTTATACAAATGCAATCATACTAAATAGGTCAATTCTCTTGCTTCTTTGATCCATTTTGATGTTTGCTACCGTTTGCAATTTCAGTGATTTGCGGAAAAATCGGCTTACTGGCGAGGACTCTAATGTGTTCCATGCCCTTGGCTCGTTACGGACGTTGTAAGTTTTCTTATTACTTGCCCAAAAAATCGCTTTCTCTCTGTTATGATTAAGTATTAAAGCTTATAGACTCAGCTACTTCATCATCAAATTACCCAGTCCGTCTGTACGTCTGGCTGTGTGAGTATATCAGCTTCGTAACGCTATAAATGTGGAGGTAGTAAACAAGAAACTATTTCTCAAAGCAATTTGACTAGTCAATTGCGATCCTATTATTCCTCGTGAACACGGGACAAAACAAATGAATCCCAGTATTTCTCAAACGGTTTGGCTCGATCGTCACAAGAAGCGACTTAAGAATAACTTCGACTGCGTCTTTACAACCTGTTTGTAGAGAGCAACTTCATTATATTATGTGTATCTGATCGATCGCTTTCCTTTTCTCGCTCATTTTGTAGGCACTTGAACTACAACGAAATCCGCCGCATCGACAAGGACTTTTTTACAGGCTTATCTAAACTAGAGATGCTGAGCTTGTCAAAGAACAAGATTTCAACTATTTCCATCGGAGCGTTCAACCACACTCCACGTTTGAAACACCTGTATTTTTCGGTTAATGCCTTTTGTTCCTTTTTTCAAATATATTTGTTATCTTTTGAACATCCTAATTTTTTCTAACAAAAATTTGAGAGACGACCGAGTCAGCAGAATGTTTGGAGTCCTCCAATTATAGTTAGCATTTCCAATTGCCCCCACAACCCTTCAATTTATTTTTATTACACCTACACACACTAAACCAATTTCCGACAAGAAATGAATAATGCTCTTCTAAAACTGCTTGTGTATACTTCTAGCCACTTGTCCTACAACAGGCTTTCCGTGCTGGAGAATAACGTGTTTTGTAATCTGCAAGATCTCAATAACTTGTAAGTACCTTTACTACGATAACATCATTCCGGATAATATTATATACCGACATATATGTATGTATTTTATATGTGTAGCCATGTATGAATATTTTCATGATCCGTAAACTACGACGTACCTAGGAAGGTATACCTTATTGTGATTCCAATCTGGTTTAGCAATCTTTTGATGTACAAAGATTGAGAGCGGAAGATAGCCCAATCATCCTGGACGGCTGGTCCACTCTGCAAATCTATTTTCTGGCAAATTAGCATTTCAAAGAAAACAATAGTGTAGATAGGATTCATCATAAAACCGTTGAAAGGAGAAAAAAATGATGGGGATCCTCAACTACAAGGGGAAAATTGTCCACGTGCTGTTGTATCGAATTTTTATGGGATAAATCCTACGCACAAGAGGGATATTGTATAAGTTTGTCAAGTTTCAGTTTAGACATTCATTTCTCCATAAATTAGAACCTAAATTGAGTCCATAACTCAAGTGAATGATTATAAAGTTG
>JAHZNC010006130.1:0-33377 GCA_027744095.1 Zhuqinia jingwanae
TTATATTAATGTAACCGAATACCCCAGATTGTTGTCATTATTAGACGCAATTTTGTGTTTAATTATATTTTATTACAATTAGTTAGTGTACAAAAATAGACGAGCAACTTTAGCACACAGAAGCGTACAGAGGCTCAATAAGGAAATCCCTACAAAAAGTGATCAATCAGAAGTAACACTACTTTTTGTACAATGCAATCTCAAATCAAATCGTCCATCCATGCACATTTCAAGAAAAACACTGTCAGATAATAAACATCTATTGACAACTAAAAATATGAAAAAATCGTGTTCACTGGTTAGCTGTTATGCGTGGTCACAAATTCAAAATTCTAATGGGATGCAAAAACACATGATGTTTTGATACACCAAAACCATGCACACGTCGTGTCAGTGAACTTTACGCAGTAACCAGGTGCATGCAGCAAATTATTGAAAAATGACTACTTGATATTTAAACAGGAGGAAGTAATAAGATTGAGTTTTCAGTTTGTTTTGAAAGACAAGAATAAAGTTTTGGGTGTATATTGATAAATGTAGCGTTTTTACCAATAATTAGCCTATAAACTAGTGTATAATTGTGAATGTGTATACAGTGACAGCATGTAATCCAATACTTGTTGTATTGTTGATTGTCCCATTAAATTTAGTGTAAAAGATGACTATTATTATAGTACGATAATAATGAAAAGTATGTAGGTTTCTAATCCAAATCAAAAGCTGTTTTGAAATAGTTACGATCGTTTTTGTGATTGCTTGGGAATAGATTCAATAACTATTCAAAATTGAAATGTGCAAAACAGGTGTCAATTAAGCAAAAACTAGTTGACTACAGGAATAATGAAAAAGGAAAAATGCGGGATAGTAGTTGTGTTATAATTACTAAATGATAATAAAAGGCTTTGACTGACTGAAACTGAGCGATGTATTGCATGTACTTCTGATATTTGACAGCTGAAGAGATTATCTTGTTTATGGTGTTATATATTATACTGTGTGTGCTGTGTAATTATTGTGCTGTGGTATAGTAATCAGTGATTTGGTCATTTCTATACTTGTGCAAAAAAGTGTGTGTACAGTGTAGTGAATTATAAAAGTTCAAAGTTGGTGTATGTTTGTATGTTCGGTTCCAGGGGTGCATTTGTACATTTTGCACAAGATTTAATTGTATTTACATCGTATATGTTGGCACAATAAAATATATCCGTAACTTACCGAAATCGAGCTCTCCATGCTGACTTTTGGGTATAACTAGTCTTCAAAAGCTAGTAAGCAAAAACACAGTCAGCTTCCTTTGAAAATAATTAAAGTCCTCTTTCTAAAAAAAATTATCGGATCTCTCACGAGGATCAAAAATCTTGATATTGATGATCATATGGGTGAAGGAGTAACAAACAACCTGTGGCAAGGTTGCTACAAAACAAGAAATATATGCACTATGTAACTATTGGGTATATTATACACACACTTTTTTTAGTTTCCTCAAACTCAAAAGCACCAACTTGCATTTAGTTTGAAGGGAATTCTATATTATACAATATACATATATTGATTGGGTTAGTTGTGTACTTGTATATATGCACGCACGTTCTTCACAAACTTATAACAACAAGCACATTTTTTTGTGCGTAGACCGTACAAGACTTGATTCGATAACTCTTATTTGCACTACAAACAAATATACACATCCCCTCGACACAACCACATGCATGACATTTTACGCACAAATAAGAAAAGTTTAAATTACAAATCAAAATTACTAATAGTAAAATAAAATTACGCTTTATCAGTCATCACTATCACTAACATCCACAGTTCAACGTACAGTAAATGTATGTGTTGCTTTTGCACATACATACACCATCCATTTTTTATCCAGTCCCATCGATCTTCTCCTCTTATCAACAAAGTTTTTTTTGGCTTCTTTGCTTTGTACATACCTAACATGTAAATGATATGATGAGAATTATCTTTAATGTATGCCGCATGAGTTATTATAGGTATATTAGTTTATGTTGTGTCAATCAATAACAATAAAGACATTGGTAGGTTGAAATTTACTTGCATTTTTATGTAGTTTACACAACGTTTATTGATTTTAAGCACAATCGTTGCTTTACGAGATCCGATTTAAATTGATAAAACGTAAAAGATAAATGTTAAGGCTTCACCAACAAGTGGACCCTGCCTCTTTCTCAGTATCCATCATAAATGTTCTGATTGACTTTATACACGCTGCGGAACCAGTGAAAAGGTTGAAAGGACCTCTCGGTGTTTCCTCATCATCGTCCTCATAATAATCGTCTTCGGCACCGGAGGTTTCACCGGCTTCCCCTTCAGCGTCTCTTTTTCTACACACGAATTTTAGAAAAGTTATGCTATGCCTTTTGTTTCAAATGAAATTAGTTTTCAAGCCAAGATGATAAAACTACTCACCTGCGTATCCTTTTGTTGGGCTTATTTATTCTTGTAGATCTGATTAGTATTTAAAGTAAATTATTTTTAAATGTTTAAAAGACACAGAAGAAATATTTATCACTGATTTATTAAAACTAACCTTTTCACACGATTGCTGCTGCTGCTGCTTGCTCCTTTCGACGCCTTCTTGGAAGTTGCTTCTGGTCTATCAATTGGGCGCTTCAGCCATCCTGGATACTTTGAAATGTCATGCACAGCAATAACACATCTTTGAAAATTTTGCATGGCCGAATCCAAGTCCAAATGATTTTCGAAAATTAAACTGTACATTTGGAATGATTCTCCTGGATTATACCTACCCATACATGAACATAATATAATGTGCAATCAGTCAAACTAGTCTTTTTTTAAATCAAAGAGCAGAGCTCTTTTTTTTTTGGAAAAACGAAAGTCAAAAGTACCATCGTAAAATTAGATCCTCTGTAAATATTGATTCAATTTGTTGCTGAATTACATCAATCAGTACAGAGTTCGCCTCAAACTCCTGGAAACATTTATAATGCAAGAACGAATTCAATCTCCAAATGAATTCCAGTAAAAAGTCATGGCGTCCTTTGTCAGAAGCGTAATCTTTGGTAACGTTAATAGATGCTGGTGTAGCGTCAGGTGCAGCGGATGCATTATTGCTACTACTAGTGTATCCTTCGTACTTAAAACAACATATCATTTATTTGCTTCTTGTTAATTTTAATGTGCACTGATTGGGAATAATTACGAATAATAGCTCTGTGATCTTACGAGAGGGGGGCAAGTATCTCCTGAGCTAAACGAAAGCTGTATTTTCCTGTTCTTACATTGATCGAGTAATTCATTAATTTTGGAGTAATATTCTTTGCTTATAGGACCCTTGGGTGGAAATTTCTTGAAACTTTCAGACAAAAGCATTCTGAACATGATTAAAAAATACTGGTAAAATTCCACTGGAATCATGGTCGTGTTACAAGTATCCAATGCCATGATAGCAGCCCTTGTCAAGATATCCATTTCTTGGAAACTTCCAACCACGGCATCACTCCCATTTTGCAGCATTCTATGAACCCAGTACAAACCCATTCTTTCTGACTGCAAATCAATCTCAGTTTTTAACACAGCAACATTCTTCAAATCATAAATCGTGAATTCTTCTCTATCCTCCAAAGGGCTTCCATCAATGTCGAATTCTGGTGGTGGCGGAATCGGCTTCACCATGCATTGGACACATTCGGCTATGTGAGAAACATTTTAATAATTTCCTTTAATTGTGTGGCTATAATTATAATTTACATTTAATTTTCTTTTAGAAGAATGAAATTTGTCCAACCAGCTGCAGTTTTTTGGTTATATGTCTGTACAATCATATTCTTCTGCAGCAAATTATCTGGAAGGACCTCTTCCCATACAATTTCTTCATGTCCCTTCCAGCTATAACAGCCCCTGGTAAGGATCAACTGAAATACTTGGGCACCTCCATCTTCGTTGAAGATTCTCGACACGTTGTAAATGAAGAGCCCCTCAGTCTCTTCGTTGAATGTCTCTGGAGCACGGAGACAAAGTCGCAGCTTGGTGTTCATTTTATCTTCAAGACTCCAATCATCCCGAGGTCGGTACATGATAATTCCCGGTTCCTTTCTAGTTCGGGAAGTGATCTCCCATTCTATACTTAAGTCACCTTTGCGAACAGGAATACCGCCTCTGTAGTCAGTCAGTAAGATCGGAAGACTGGAGTCCCATGCGCTAAATCTATCGCCAACGTAGTACATCGCCTGCATGCCTGCTTTTTCCGTCTGAATTATGTGTTTGGTAATTTAATAACCTTTAATGCGAAATATTTAAAATCTTTGGAATTATATTTTAATAATTATATGCTTATGCATTTTACATCGTCTAGAGTGAAGCATGTCACGTCTCCCTGCGTAAATCTCTGAGTGTCTTCGTCACTGCACCACCCAGCACTTCTTCGCCAACTGAGAAATCGTACATTATTTGGATACAAAAATTGCAATTAGATTACTATATGCAATACTTGTCTACATAAACTTTTGAACTTACGGCCCTCGTGTGCAAACGCAGTCCCAGTGGGTATCTTGCTTTGTGCTATTCCAAAATATGCCCACAGGACATTGATTTGCAAAAAAATCATAAACTTGATCACCCTTACAGAAACGCGCCCAACCGGGTTTTGGATCTTTAATCATAGGAGATTCGTAGACGGATGACCATGTTGCTAACTGCGAATGTACTATGCTGAATATAAATGAATTCAAGACGACAAGTACAAGCCGCAATGTATTGTTATCTGACATTGTTTAAATCAGTTAAAAATTATTCTAATGTAGCCTTTGACAATGTAAATATATTAGTGACTCATGATAAACTGGAATTTTACAAAATTCTTACGAAATAAACTTTTTTATGAATTCACGCAAACTGCAGGATGATAATTACAATGATAACTCTTTCAAAAGACGCATAAAATAACAGGCAAAGTCTTCATTAGTATGTCCTAATTAAGATTTATTCACCCAAAAAGGAGGGATCAATGATGAATGGCTAATAAACTATGTGGGTCAGCAGCAGCAGTGCTAATTAGTAAGCACAAAAGATTATACATTTTACTTTATATATATGGCATCATGATAAATGAGTTTTTGTTCATTGTTCAACTTGTCATTCAAATTCGAAAAGTGGCAAAATGCCGATGCTTTTTTATTTATTTTTATATTGTTTTTCAAAATATTTTTTCAGTGTGGAAAAACGGTAGAAAACAATAATATCCAACACTTGTCAATGCGGTTTCAACATAACTTACATGCTCAAGTACAACTTATTCATAACTTAAATATATTTTTTATAAACTTACAAAATTAAGTAAAAAAAAATTGGCACATTGTATAAAAACATGAAAGATTTGAATACAGCAACTTTGTGTTGTAAAACAAATCAGAGTGGTTAACAGAAATGATACATATTATTACATAATTTATAAATTAATGAAACGTTAGCGAAAATATTACAAAACATTTAAATTAACATAATAACATATTATGAAAAGGTCAGGTAGATTAATTAGGAAGCGTTTTCACAGCAGTAATTTCCGGGAAACCAACCAGACTCACCGGTGGCTAGTTTTGTTCCAAAGTACCAACCTGAAACAAAACATTATGAATTTCAGTTTATGAATAGAGTACGAAGAGGACATTTTACTAATGCCAGTATATTTTTTTTAAATGATTGATGCTTTCTTACCGTCAGGTTGAATTTGGGAAACGCGTATAATATCGCCAACGTTAAATGACATCTCATCAGGCCGACGAGCATCATAAGGGAATATAGCTTCAACTCTCAACTCTTCTTTGGGTTTCATTGCATCAACTTTTGACTTCCATCTCTCCACCTCTGAGTTTGTTCTTGCAGCTAAAAACTGTAAAATACACACAAAAAACATATTAACATTGAACACACATTATTCATTAAGATAACGATCGACAACCCTATAAAATGTAATATAGGCATTCAGGGTCATTTTACACTTACGTAAACAGTCTCTTTCCTACTGAAGTGGAGCATAAAAAAGTGTTTAAAGTCCTTTGACACTCCTTCCAGATTTGGTAATGCTTTAATATTCGACTCAAGAGGATCGATCATATCAATAATCTCAAATCTTCCATTCCTGCAGATACAATAATGTTTGAAAAAGACATAAACTATTTGTTCTCATCCAATAAGGAGATTGGGAGGTCACACACAAATAATAACACTTCCCTTCAAATTAATAATATATTGAGATAATAAATTAGTAGATCCTTACGCCTTTCTTCTCGCCACCAACAACTGCTTCGAAAACAAGAGAAGCCAATAAAACGTTCTTTTTGCTTTTCTGAATGTCCAATTAATTTGATTCCCTCTTCCTTGATCAAATGGATTCTTCATAAAATCCCCTTTCATGATGAATGCACCCAAATCTGGTAATGCCTTGATACCCCTTGTGAACTCCAATTTCTCCAAAATTGCCATTGTCTCTTCAGCATCTTGACTTTCTCTTGCCGCATCATTGCACGCCAGCACGAGCTGTATTGCACGCAAAACGTAGGTATACGCACATAAAAAAAGTATGTTAGATTTCTCACAACAACTTACACGCTCATTATCGTACCATCACCATTCATTACTATCATTGCTCGTATAATATAAATTTGTGCTCTAATTTACTCACGTTGGTCAGACACTTGAGTGCTTCTTCACATTTACACTTTTCCTTGCCTGGTGCAGTTCTCTGAATGACGGCATTCACCAAAAGTGGAAGTCTTGTTATTCTTTGCATTGGTAACATGAGGAAGGAGTCAACTTGCAACATTTGGCATCTACCATCTTCTTCAATAGCTTTGACCACGCTGACAAACTCATCCCTCGTGTGTCTCAGCCTTTGCATCGATTTGTCTTGGTATGGCTTGTTTCTGCAATATTCTTTGTACACGGCGAACCTAGTTTCAGTATTGCGAGAAATTATCTCACCAATTTCTTGAATGTACCACGATTCCTCCCACTTTCCCAACAGCTCTGATAGAAAAGCTTGTGAACAGTCTCTCACTGAAAAAATTACCAAAATTATAATGCCCTTATTAACTTTTTTGTATTCTTTCTATGTCAACAGAATGCCCTTGTAAACTTTCTTACACTCTTTCTATCTCAAAATAATACGGGCTTATACTCTACTCTACTCTAAACCTATAAACCTATATATTTCAAATACCATCTTCAATATTTCCAAATAAATAGCCCCTCTCCTCTTCAGTCAAAACGCCAACAAGCTCCTCATTCTTGTAAAACAATGAAATCAGCACATCGAGGGATTTCAGGTAGGACACCTCCGACGTGAGAATTTCAAAAATTGCCTCTTGAAGTTGCTTTTGTTTGTCAGAGAGAATTGAAAGGATCCCGGAGGAGACCACCCCAGGAAGTTCGCACCAAAGTGTTCGCTGACCCACGCGAGGAACTAGCATATCCAATGTGAGTCCCAAGTTCTTAGGAATCACAGGTTGATAGTCGTCATCCGGCTGTGTAAAGACAATATAATAATCGTGTACAAAAAATTAATATATTATCATATCGAAAGTGCATAAAAATTGTCGAGTGTTTTTTCCTCCTTTTCATAATGATTTTTCATTACAAGTACATGTATTTACGAGATGAATCCTTGAGATTACCTCAAAACTACTTTTACTTGCATATAATAGCAGTAATAATAATGATAAATAATAACGGTAATGAAAGCAGCATGAATGACGATGTTGATTAGGACTTATTATGATGAGTCCCACGCAAGCAAGCATGCAATCACGATGAAGTGAAGCACATCTCACATCATCGTCATCATCATCATAACCAGCAACAAAACTTATTTTTTTCACGTCTACGACAAGAAGACCGAACTCAAGAAAAGAGTTCAAAAAGAGCCATTTATGTTTTTGATTAAAAAATGAGATGAAAACTTTGTTTTTTTTACCTTGAGTGAGATGCCATATGTATAATACTGGTAAAGAGGTTCCTCCTCCATTGAATAAATTGGTTGAACTTGAGAAACAAAATTACGAATGAGCTCAGAATCAGAGTCGTAAAAATCTGAATCATCGTAGTCGTCATCATTCTTTTTGTTGTCGTTGTAGATGTTGTAGTTGTTGACCTTATCAGGTATCGTAGACACATCTGTCCCCGTACTGCATTCATATTTGGGTGGCTCAGGTGGTGGTATGCTAGGTCGGGATATTGGTCGTCTGATTTGTGCACCACCACTACCCCCGCCGCTGCCAACACTGCCACCATAATGATTAGTTTGACTTCCACCACTAACAACTTTCCCGCTATTATTACTAGTACTGCCATAAATCGTGACTGAAGGGCTAGGCCCCTTTGACCCTTGTAGATCAACTGGTGGAGTTTGGGACGTGCCGCTATCTGACGAATCTCCTATGCTGTTCGGGCTATTGAATAGGGACAACGGCTCTTCCATGACACCCTTCGAGTTCTTCCTCATGCCCAAAAATTTCTTGGCAATTTTTCTTCCCGCTGTTTTGGCTATAGATGAGAATTTGCTGGGTGGAGTTGGAGGTAATTTGTCATTGATCCCGTAAATGGACATTCCATCAGGTGTGGTGCTATTTGTGAGCCCAGCAGTGGGGGATACTACACCTGTACTGGTGGAACCTGAGCTGGTCACCGTCTGACAGGATGATGGGCCATACTTTGAAGCTGAACTTGACTCGCCGTATTCATTGACACTACCACTGCTGTAGCCATACGTGCTTCCTGAACTGACTGAAGGTGAATGACTGTAAGTTGATCCGGGTTTTGATAATGACAAACCATTTACCATTTTATTATTTGATAAAAAAGGGGGTGCTGCAGGTGCCGAGCTTCTCCGTTTTCCAGGACTTGCCCCATTGCTGCCAGTTACGGATTTCCCACCGTCGCTGTACGTAGCAGTGAGTTGATTAGTGATTCCATAAATGGGCTCCTCGTATAAGGACTCATACGCTGAAGCATTTGACGGGGGCAAGGGCAATGGCTTGTTGAAGATTTCATTGTCATCTGTAATAATGAAATAAGTAATTGTCATTTTTAATAATAAAAACAAATGTGCCGCAATTTAGCAATTTGTACTTGTCATTACACTTCATAAAAAACTTTAGAAAACAGCGCGGCACGCAAAGCAAATGGACGCATAAACAGTCACAAAATATGTCTCATAAATTATTATTACTATACTTTGCTGATTGAAAATGAACAATCATTCATGTTGAGCATTTTTTCAAGCCAAATTATTTATTAAAAAATGTCAGTCAAGTCTAGTCAGCAAAAGAGAAAATTCTCAGCATATTTTATATTTGTGCAATCAACACTCTGTTTGTCAAGTGCTTGTGAACAATAAAGGAGCAAAGAGCATGTTAGAAAAAATACACACCCCAGAGCTTTGAAAACACACATGCAATGAAAATTTATTATAACCCTTTAAGCAAGAAAATAACATATTTTTGAACTCATCAACTTGGTCAAATAAAACTATCGCTCTCATATATATGGTCATATTTTCACAGTACAATTCATTCAACAATTACTCACATGGACGCGAGCGTGTAATTAACAATAAAAAATAGCGTTTGCTGCTACCACTAACTAACAATCATTAAATTATTTATGCATTTAGAGATATAAAGGGTAGTGAATGGAAGATTCTCACATATGCAAATTTTCATGCATTACAGCCATAATTTGCACATTGAATTAACCATAATGCAAATCATTATTACAGTTATTATTATTATAGTTTTTTATGCACGATCTTCCTCTCCTATCGTAGTAGCAGTAGTATCCTCACAAGTTGACTGCTAGACCGGTGAGGATGATTAGTAATGATGTTTTGTTGATGATGATGGTGCAGACAAGGCAGACATTTACATTTTACTTAGTTTTATCATGAGCACTAAAGTACCCAAGAAAAGAAGACAAGATACACAGAGCAGACGCCCAGTATATGATCTTTATCTGATTTCTCCCTGTTTTAATGTTCAATTGAATTTTTAACAATTTATCATTATTCCTACTTTACATAAAGATCTTAGGAGCCAATTCTAAATTTATTGCTAAAAAAGGCGCAGTTATCGTTCATTCAGCCAAATCAAACAATACTAATAGGTAAGCATATATTATTGTTATGTATATGTTAGAGGAAACCAATGTTATTATGATAAGTGGAATAATAATTTACTGTTAACATTATCTTTTAACATTTAACGAGACATTAGTTACTTTATAATTATACACGTTGGTTGAAGAAATACACGCATCTCCTTTTTACATAGGCACCACCACACCTTTCCTTCGTACTGTAAATTCAAATGGTGGTGTGGTGGTACATGGTTGAACACCAAAAAATGATTATTGTTTTGCAACGTTAAAATTTAGATACGAAGCCGTGAGTGAGCGCGTTTTTTTGGTATTTTTTAAGGTGACAACTTGATACGTGAGAGCCAAAAAATTTCATGTAGCTATGTATTATTCCTCAGCAAAAAAAATGTAATTTTGAACGTGTGTATGGCACAGCGTAGAAAATTAATAGGAGATGATGTTTGATGATGAGTGTTTTGCGTTTAAAAGAAATGGTTTAATCTTTGAAAAGTGAATTTTGTGCGCGCCGCGTACCTTGAATTTATAATAAATAATGTGTGCACTACTACTACATTTTGAGAGAATGAGAAAAGTGAGAACAATGTTTTTCCTTGAAACTACCTACAATTCTGCAACTGATGAAAAAATGATGAAGATGGATGTAAGTCAAGGTTGAATACAGAAACTGCAATAAAATTGCAAACGCACACACGGAGGAAATTTACGATGCAACAAGAAAAATTGTGCTTTGAATAAGGGATGAGCGGCTATACCTATTATGCTGCCTAGACTTTTATTTGCACGACTTGAACAGAAAAGAAAAATGATTCTTTTACAAAAACAAAAGCCGGTACTGATAAGCGGAAGTAATTACAAAAAAATATGTATCAAAATTAGTTCGCATCGCATGTACTTGATAAATACGGATATTAATTTATAGAGGATAGCCAATAACACAATGTAAAAGTATACGAAAAAAAAATTGATTTTTTATGATGCGTCAATATACTTTAGCTTCCCACAATCAAATGTTCCATTTATAGAAACATGTTAAACATAAAAATTATTGATAATTAGCCTTGAACAATACAATAATAATATAAAAAAGTACATTGCTCATCTGCCGATGAAGAAGATGAAGAAGAAGAAGAAGAAACTCATTACAAGTTTCTATACAATCAAATTTCTCCAACTTGTAAAAAGCTACCTATTTAAAGGCTAATTAGGATACGTGGCAAATCATCATCTTTTTTGGCAGATAAGTCATTTAAGAGAAATTGGAGGTTTTGCAATTTGCAATATTTAAAGATATATTTTTTGCTTTCTGTTTAAAAAGCAATTTTTTCATACTTGAATGATAATGTGCCCGTTACAAATGTCATTTTGTTTGTGGTGACAGGCTAACAATCACGAATTTTGTTTTATGACTTCTCTTTAAAAAAGGACATTCATAATTTTAATTTAATAGACATCGAATATAAAATTTGCAAAGCATCAATGATGAATAACGAAATGAAATTCTTTTGAAATTCAATGAAGATTTTACCTAATACATATTATCATTATTCTTGTAGTTATTTTTTTTGTAAAGACAGAAAGAAGACTAATAAAAAAATCACATTGTACTCCTCCGCTTTTGTATCAGGTGTCGAAATGCACACACACACACAAGTTGTAACATTAGTAGTAGAATATTGCATACATACATTGCATCTTGTACCATCTCTACAATCATAATAACAAAATATAGATTTAAATTTAACAAACAACAAATCCTACGCACTAATCAAAAAGAGCTATGACATCGTCTTCGTCGTAGACATCATCATAATCATCATGAGCCAAAAGGAAAATGTACAACATAAGTTAAGTTAAATTTAATATGCCAGATGACACAATAAAAATGTAAGACGATGAATGTTTGTGTGTGGGCTGAGGAATCCGTAACGTAACCTCGAGAAAATGAGAAGAACTAATCTCGAAAAAAAGAACAAAGTAATATAATATAAATAAATGTTGGATGATAGATGATAGTATGCCTTTTATGACTGAAATCTAAATAGATTTGGATGTAACCAAATAGTTGATTGTTAGAATATCTCATTGAAATGGTTACTTGATTTGCTGATGTTTCAAAATTGTATTTTATGTGTTTACTTGATACATGAAAAAAAACTCGTTATCTGCTAGAAAAATGAGTTTTTAAATAAATAATCATCAATAATTTCTTTGTATTGAAATAAAATACAATAAAAATAATGTTTAAAAATGCGGCTATACCGATAGTAATTTGCTGCAATAAAATTTGATACAGCCACCATATCACAATCAATTTTGTTGTATGGTTTGTTGTAGTACAAGCCATGCAACAACCTATGTACATGTATCGAAATCGAATTTTACGAAAATCTGTACAAACATTTTCCATTTTTATTTACAAATCAAAAAAACAGCTTCTGTTTACTTACATTCCCTTTTACTAAAACATGGTTTCGTCAGAAATCAGAAATGTATAATGATATGAGTTTAAAAAAAACAACAGCTCGTATATCTGATGAAGGCATCTTAACATAATTATTCATAAAGGAATCATAACCGGTGATTCATTTTTTGATAAGGATAAAAATGTAAAACAAGCCAAAAGGTGAAGTTGCGCGGCTATGATGATGATGCATGTATGTATGTAGGCTTCTAATTTTAGTTACACTTTTGTGCAACAAGAAAATAGTATGTTTTCAAGGATATTTTTTGAATGACACGGCAAGAATATTGTATTATACCTGTTGTTCTTTAATTGCAGAAGTATAATCTAAAGTATGAAATTAATAGAGCCAAGGTAAACACACACTATGTACCTTTTTCTGTAGATAAAATCATATAATCAAATTTTAAAAGAGGAAGGTTTATTTTTAAAGTCCTCCAGCCAACAACAATAATTACCTATATAGGTACTTAGCTAACTCTTAGGTAAAACACTGCATTGTATAATAATCAAGCCAATTACTTTTGTATGAACCCTTACTTACACTCAGATTTCAATCTATGTGGGGCAATGTAGTAATAATGCTTTTACGAAATTCACACTCCAAAGCTATATACTTCTTAACTACTACTGCATCTGTTAACAGGGGTCATGGGTTCGAGGATTTGACAAAAAAAACAGTAGTAGTAGTAGTGTTTGTTCTAAATGCTCATGCGCAATATGTTCGGATCCGATCACCCGTCAGATCTTCTTACATGCATACGCCCACGTACGATATAGCAAATACAACTATAAAGATATATATACATTGTACGTACCTACATAGACAACCTCATTTTTATTCTAGACGAGGTACCCTCTCTTTATTCCTTGTGAATAAAAATAATTAATTAATTAGATACGATTTAGTTTAATTCCTTTTTAATTTACAGTCATAAATCATCCATCGAGTAAACAAAAGGGTATATTTCAAATAGCCTCTCGCTCATTGCATCCATCATGCACAAGTTCGCTCACGTTAAACGGTTATATAGTCATATATACACACACACATCACAACGAGATGATGATAAGCTCTGTTTTTCTGTTCTAATAAATTAATATTGAAGACATATGCACACGCCTCACATGCGGTTGCGGTGTAAAAACTATTTAGGATAAAATGCTCAATAAAAAATGTGTAATCTTATCTATTTTTTTTTAAATACTTCATATGCCGACGTTCAATTGTTGATACATAAATAAATAGGTAAATAATAATAATACATATATACATAGCTACTAGCTATATTATGTTATACAAATAAGTCATAAATCTCTGCAATACTTACAGTCCACACACGCGTCGTGCTTGGCTAATTATACTGATGTTGCGGTAAAATGAACACTAGGATCATGATACAGATGAACACTCTACTACTACCACTCACTGTTTTGTTAGTTTAATACATTTAACATGCAGAGGTGGAAAATTGGTAGTATTTAGTAAGTAGCCTTTGTACAAAGAAGGGAGTATATAAAGATACAAGCATTTTTTTTATTAGCGTTTTGTTACATCCGGCCAACAAAAATAATACCATCATATGAGATGAATAATGCAAGCAGATTGTTACCCCCTGCCCTGCGTGGTAGCATATGATAGCATGAATAATATCATTTACACCATAAAATCGCACAGGAAGTAAAACGACGATGGTGGCTTTAGTGTGAAATAAACACAGATTTCATGGATAATTAAACCATTTTTAAAGATAAAATACGGCATAATGTTAAATACAGCGTTGCTGTAGAAAAAAATGCGCACAGAGATCAGACTAACACACGCGCCAAACACACACACACAGGTCAGTTTTGTTTGAATAATAATAATAATCCAAGATTTAAAAAAATACTAAACGCGGTGCGTTATCGATGTTGTGATGATTGAAATTATGTATGTAACTACATTTTTTATATATATTATACTTCTTACTTCCTAATGATTTCCTGCATCATTTTTCGTGGTATGATGATAACCATAAACATGGCATGTCGTAAGTGTATATTATCAAGTTTTTTTTTCATTGGACACTATTATTACTACACAGGTAAATGGAGATAATTCCTGTCAAAAATTCTTTCCTTAGTCATCGCAAAACTCATATTTTATGATACTACTTCAAAGGAATGTTGAACAAAACACCTACACTTGACACATGAAATATCTCACCAAAGGGGGAAAATGACCATTGTTAGTTACATTGCCATAATAATAATAATAATAATATTATTGTGCATACCTACCTACCTACCTACATACCAGCGCTTATACTTCTTTCTCTTCTCGTTAACGATTTATTCCATCATATCGCATCATATGATCATAACAATAACAATAATACACAAAACAACAAGAAAAAATGTACATTTCTTTGTTACACGTTACGTTATATTATTATTATTATTGCATCAAAATAATATACCTTTATTAAGGGAATCAGCATCTCTATTCTTCAAAAAAAAAATGTCATGTAGGGCAATGTGTGGGATGCGTGCTGTTGTTGTGCATGATTTGATCATAATAAAAATTGAATACGCCATAACAAAAAGTTACATGCTGGTGGAATGTGCAAGTTAGTTACTAGTGTACATAATCCTAGCAGTTTGGGATTGTTCAACTAAAAATTCCTTTGACACGACAACCCCTAATTTATGCCATCTTGTATGGTCAACAAAAAAATAAGCAAAGTTCAGTGTCTGTCTAAAGGCGATATATGAAATCATGCAAGTGTCAAATACCTACCTATATGCCAGGTATATGTATACCTATATAATATTCTTTTTGTGTGTGTAATAACAGATATAACTATATATATGCGATATTCTTCACTCCTCTTTTGTAAACATATCAGGTTCACAAACCCTCACAGGTAGATAATTATTATTAGACCGCATATATATATATGCATATTATATTATATACTTTGTACGTGGTCATCTCACCTTTTTCCGCAAATTTTATATGCATGTTGCATGTACTGTGGTTTTTTTCTTGTTGTTTGATTCGCAAGAAAGCAAAAATCTATTCAACTGTATATATGTACAAGGAAATTTCTCACAAGTATCGGATATTTTTTTATATACAAAGATTGAATGTAATAAATACAATGTGTAAGACCTGCTTCTGAAGCAGATTGCATTTTTATTCACTTTTACTACAAATGACCACCAAGTGGATAAATAATATACAAATTTATTCTTTGTGTGCTCCCACATTCTGGTTTCACACATATTATATTGCTACGATTCGGTTTCGGATTCACAGAGATATTGAATACTCATTTCATTTCTTGGTGTTCAATTCACCAAAACATGATCATATTTTTTATCTCTATTTATTTTCTTTCTTTGTGTTTTCGTTTCACATGTGAAAGCTTCAAAGGTAGTATTACTATCATTACACCTTACACCAGGTCAATTTAAGGTTACATAAAAAAATAGTTTCTCTCTTTCTATAATTACCAAGCTTAAATATTGGAATAAAGTATGTTATAATAATTGGCTATTAAATATTATCAATGAAAGGGTTAATACCCAGCCCGGAATTTATCTTTTTCTTACTTAACCGTCAATCCGTATCGAGGAGTGTTTTCTGTCTTACATAATCCAATTCCTCGCAATCATATAATGTCTATCATCTTCTTCTCTTTACCACTACCTATTTATTTGGTAATAATAATTGATGAACATTATAGTAACTCGTAATCGTTATATAGTAGTAAGCTGCATTATTATAAAGGATGGTGTTGAAAAAAATGTAGTATAATATGTACCTAAGCAAATAAACTTGTTGGTGTGTATCGAATGAAATCTGACATATGAGCTAGAGCGGTAAACAGTGTATTTACTATTGAGCAATGCCAACAACAGCAAACACAACAACCTCCATGCCCAAAAAGCAAAGGCACTCATCATTGTATTCATTCATTTGAAAAAATTTGCATAAAAATAGCATATTCAGAGCGTATACGTATAAACGGCTACTTCAAAAAAAAAAATATTACAAAAAATGTGCACTAATTGCATTGTACCAGTGTGTGTGTATGTATATTTACATAACATGCTTTTAATGTTTGACGCAAATGATAAGATCATATTTATATGCAGGAAATCAAAAAAATGTTTTTACTTTGAACAGAGAGAAACAGTGAACGCGTTTGGTAATGTGGAAGCGACCAAACTGATAACGAAATTTGTAATAACGTCTCTTTCTGGTAAATAAAATCAACCAGAATTATAGAAGGCAAGCACAGCAATTTAAAATTTGAAGCAGTGTAACCAAATTAGTAGAAAAAAAATTAAATTGGTTATAGCTTATATGTGTCGGCAAGTAAGCGGTATATGGTCGTCAATTTGAGCATCTCAGATATCCATCGAGTCAATATATTTTTTTAGGACTTTGCTTCTGCCGAAAGAGAATTCTGAGGTGGAGAGAATTAAGCGAAGGGAGAGAGAGAGAGAGGGATGAAAATTGAGTTAGTTCTGCTACCAAGTCGAAGTGGGAGCATTCATTATAAGTCATTCGACATGGTTGACGAAAAAATCTTTTAAAAAAATTCTCATTTGCAAATGATTTTTCATAACACTCTGATGACATGTTCGATAGGCTGACGATAATAATGACTACTACTACTACTGCGTACCTACCTACTGCATGGCATACCCTACCTTGTCAGCCTTAAAAGTAAGTTGGCAGTCAACCATTTCTTCCGTATTTTATTTTTACAGAGACTGTTGCCGTTAAAAAAAGACTACTACTTTTAAACTTTGTTCAATTGCACAATAATACATACAATTTTTTTTTACCATTCACCATATAGATGTATTTATGCAGCTTACAAACATTAAAAAAATATATTCATTCACACTGCCATGATGAATGCATTATTATTTGCCATACAAAATTATGTACAATGCAGTGGGAGTATTTTTTTTCAAGTCTTTTACGAGCTTTACTCACGGTAATTAACGCTCTTGATTACTAACATCGTCATCATGATTTCGAATTCTGCCTCAAACAAGATGTCGTTTCAACAGAACCCAATCGTCATAGTTATGTCTCTTGTCGATAAAAAAAACTTGTAAATGAACCTACCACTGCACTGCTACATAACAAGTTTCAAATATGTTTCTCTTCTTTGATTTATCCAAACTGATAAAGCAGAAAAGAGTTGATAATAGGTTTGTTGAGTAATCACTGCGCACAGTAACAAATCACTAGCATAACCCCTTTACATAAAAATGTGACAGTGAAGCAGCAGCCGCAGCAGCGACAGTGACGCTGGCAGTTGAATAAAGTGACAATGGCATTTTTATGATGACAGGTTCAACATTACTATACACATTATGCTGTCTATATTATCATTATCTCGTTAATGACTGTTTTGAAATTAGAATTTAAAAAGAGCTCCACTTGCGGCTTTACAAAAAAGCACACAAAAATCACAGTATAATAGCATGAAACAAAAATAATATACGAAACTATATTCATTTAAAAATTAATTATCTGTCAATTATGAGGATTTGCCTTGTCTTTCGAAACTTTCTTTAAAATATGAGAAAAAATGACACAAGTTATATCCCTTTTGTCAAAAACCTTCACTCTCACACAGATACATATGTCTGTAGTGTCTACAAATATTGATGTTTTTGTCGTCTATCAGAAGGAGCCATCAAATCAAATTATCAAAATTATTATTATTTACATTCAAAAAAGCCTCTTATTTGACTGTATACATTATTTTTTCTTCTTATCATTGCCGACATGATAGATACCAATCTGTCCCTACGCACATAATACTTATTTGCTCTGTACTTACATCCAAATTCTCTGACATTTAGCGACACTTCTTGCTCCTCGACAGGGTTCCACTTGCCGTTGACTATGTTTGTGTATATGCGCACACGAAAGTATGAGCTCCAAGGGTGACCTTCATCATCTTTGTTGTCCTTCCAACAGTCATTTGCATCACTGTAATAGACGCCATCAGTCTTTGACGAGCCCCCACCACCACCACCACTAGCACCTCCACCAAACTTCCATAATTCCGCCACAGGGCCATCATCATCAGATGAGTCTTTTACTTCTATCAAACTCGCAGCTGAAGCCACAATTTCCACCATCGTGACAATATAATACTACGCGGATGCCTTTCAACCAATAATCTATCTTTTTTTATCTGCTGGATCCGCTGTTGTAATAATAATAACAGTCGCAGCAACAGCGGAAACAATGACAGTATTATGTTCCTGTCGAGTAGTAGAAGAAGAACATTACAACTGTACTGATAATAAGAATAATAATAATAATAGCAATAAAAATTATGGTTTATTTTCCACTTGGTCGTGCACTCTTGTTGTGGTCTCCATCCTTTGTTATTCATCTGATAGCATCCTTTTTGACAAATGATATCCATTGAAACATTTGCGTTTTTTTTAACAAACAGAAAATTACAGAACCATAACGGAAGGTGACGGAGGATGGGGATGATGATAATGAAGATGAATCTGAATCATCATGGTGTATTGGTTTTTACAAATGGTAGTGG
Source organism: Zhuqinia jingwanae (assembly GCA_027744095.1). Taxonomy (NCBI): domain Eukaryota; kingdom Metazoa; phylum Arthropoda; class Collembola; order Entomobryomorpha; family Paronellidae; genus Zhuqinia; species Zhuqinia jingwanae. The sequence goes on from JAHZNC010006130.1 coordinate 19,189, forward strand.
TACTTCTCATCATCATTATCACATTTTCACACAAAAAATATTTTTATTTTTTTCTCAATGCAATTCCTTCCTTACAAATTGCGAAAAAACACCGCATTTATTTTGTTGATAAAAAACACACACAAGAGAGAGAATGAATAATGCCTGCTCTAGGGTGAGTTTCTTTACCATTCAAAAACTTTTTTCTTCCTTTTTTTAAACACCACAAATGTGCATAATCACGCCACTTCAAGGAACACCACTACACAACTAAAACCATTACACCTTTTTTCATGAATTTCATGAAAAATAGGCACATTTTACGCGAAATCAAATAATAAATGTTCTACTGTTCAACAACCATATAAACACTCGAGAAAAAATATATCTGCAAATCTACATGTGTCTTCTTCTTTTTCACTATATCCCCTCTAAAGCCAGCTCCTTGTAAAGAAACTATACAAACAACAACTGCGATTTTGAGTACTTCTTTTTCTTAGAGTGTGGTGATGGTGAGGCGCAAAAATGTATAATGTTACATATCACAAGTTTCAGGTGAAAATCCAAATTCCCAAATATTAAATTAACTTCCCATCAGAATAGTAGTAGTACTACAAATACAATTCATGATACACTTTTTTTATTACATGTTTCCTGCTGTGAAACCCTTTTCAAAAAGTGTAATGAAATGCTAACGAAATGATCACGCTCTTGTTGCGCTGCTGATTGTGCTGATCCTTCCGAATTTTATTTTATTTTATTGTAAATTTTTGTATATTTTTTTTGGTGGAGTCTCTCTCTCTTTCTCAACAATGCCAACCACAATATTCAAAACTATTGCAAAACTTGTTCACGAAGAAGAAGTAGAATATCGTCTTTCGTTTTCACGTTTCCATTTTTCTCCCGATTTCACACATTCTCAACTAAACAAACTTTTCATTCCTTTTCTTGCTAAAACAATGAGCTACCAAAGAGAGAATAATTTTTACATCTATAATCCACTGTCACTCTTTTTTCTCACTTTACTACGTTCCTTTCGTACTACTATTATATTATAACCGTTTCAAATGCATGAACTAGAGCAGCGTATTATTATTACATTGCGCGTAAGAAGAATGATGATGGTGCATGGTAGTGAGTAGAGTATAGTGATAATGATACATACATATACTTCGGTACTCCTTTTACACGCTTTTTTTTGTCTTCTTGTCGATCGCTCACACGTTTGCTCACGAAAACAATTGCAATTTTACTGCGCGTAGTAGACTTTCTGAAGAGGCTTCCATTCCAAAATCCAACAATAACTCATGCAGCAGCATGGGTAAGCCTGTACATATATATATAAATCTAACAAAGTATTATGATGGGAACTAGCTCGCACACAAACACACTGAAATCTTAAACGAGGATCTAAAAAGTAAAAATTACTGGTAGTACTAATAAAAAATATAATACCTAATAATCATGCCGTGTCTGATTGTAAAAATGTAAAGTAGCATACATGTTCTAATAAGTATTATAATATCCTCATCATCCACATCACCACGCACACAAATACACAGCTTGCACGTTGCACTTTACTTATGCCTGTCTATTGAATACCAAACTCGCAAATAAAGTAATGAATGAATAGCTGCTGCTAATATTATTACTTCTTATAATGTAGGGTAGTAAGGGGTAATAAAATCCAAATAGGCAGCTAAATCTAATATTAGGTAACAAAGGAACGCTCAATGTCTTTTACATGATGCTAAAGGTATATACATACATACATATTATATACACGCAGGTATACAACAAGTCGCGTCGTCGTCGCACTGATTGAAGGTATATTCGTAAAAGTTAGTTGTGGTGTGGTAACGCAATGCCAATAGTATGCTTGTATACTTATATGACAATCTCTATAGATCCATTTCAACAATAGCCACTGCTGCTGCTGCCAAACTAACTACGTGAATCACATTATCGAGCTGATGATGAGAGAGAATGTAAATTAAATGAAAGCATGCGCTTGCCTCTGTCTGTCCTGTCTCAAAACTATCTATGACGATGAGCTTCCGTTTAGCGAAACAAGATGATGATGACTACAATGATTAGGTAGCCGTTGAGGGTCTGCGTGGTTGGCTATCATATCATCCACACACAGTGACATTCTAATGTGCAATGCAGTCAAAGTTAGTTAAAAACGTACTCTTGTTCTTTTTATGTACCTACATTGCGTGGTTGCATTTCTTGTATCAACAAGTTACAATTTTGCTATATATATTATCATCCCATCCCATGATACAAGTATTTATATTATGCCATGTGCAAACATGTAGATATACACGTGCAATAAAAGTAAAATGGATAAATACATAATAAAAAAAGTGAATATAGGGCTACTTGTGAGTAGGTATACTAATATATATAGTACATACATATTCTGGTTAAATGGGATGCGTTAATGTAAATTTACAGGGCTATTGTTGAACTGCAATAATAACACTAAATACACACTGAATGTGGACACTCATTTTTTATTGGAGATTTAACCAAACAATTTTATAGTTGGACTACAACACATAAAAAATAATTTGTATACCTAGTTTAATTATAGGAAGAGGTAAATATGTTGGTTGACTGACTTACGGGTAAAAATGGCAAAAAAAATTAAAAACAAGAGGGGACAAAGAATAATAATACGTGCAAAAAAATCATTTTCCATATAAATAGTTACGTGACAAGGCGTCATCATAAAATCAACATATGCATTGTTCTGTATTTTTTTTGGATTTCAAAGCAAAAAAGTGTTAAATATATGCACTATATTACACAGAGATAGATTGAGCCTTGTGCTAGGTCTGATTGTATTCCGGACTTTTTTTATGACAAACATAACTAAATAATAATAAGAACAAGAAGCAATAAAATGAAGAGGGAACGTCGGTTAATAATATAATGCGATAAATTATACACAAACATAAGGAGTGTACATCACATCATCATATGAATTACATATTATGTATGTGCACTATAATAGCAACAATATAATCACCAGTTCTGTTAATAAGATGACAACACATTTTTTTATATCATGATTCCTTTTCTCACTCACTGTTTTGTTGATGACGTGATTTATATTCAAAGAATTCTTTGACAGGGGGTCTTTCGCGATAGAGATTTGATGAACAAAAGAGAGAGAAAAAACACAAAAAATACACGTTTTTTTCTCTAGCAAGTGTTTTTCGCTTATTATTATTATTCTCTCATTATCTACAAACTATATACTATTTTTATTTACAAAGTCCCAGCTTCATTCCACTTTGCCACCAGCACCACAACTACTACTACTATTACGATTCCCTACACTTGTTGTTGACGTATAAATGTATATACCACTAGACCACCACCAAGTTTTGTTTTTTTGCAAAAGATGAAGTTATACAAATGGCTAACTAACAAGGACTTTTGAAATGAGCGTCCTGTCGCAGCGAAACGATGTTGTCATGAACTCTCAATAGTGTCGACTGTCTTTTATGGAGGCTAACATGCAGCGACCAGGCCAGGCAGTTTGTACCATTGTTCAGGAGGCGATTGGATCATCATCGTATAAAAAAAATCTCTTGTTTTTTTACAAGTGCCACGATGAAACTTTAACACATGACGATGATCGAGTAGTCGAGGAAGCCGAGCCGAAGAACTAAAACCTTTACAGATAGAGCTTTAATGATGATGATGATGAGATGATCAACATCATATCATCATCTTTAGCTGCGAGCTTGTCCGTTTGTACTATGATGCACTACTACCTTCCAAATCTAAACAAGCAATGCAATGCCATGAATTGTACGAGCAAAGCTGAGTTACTGACGCAGTATTGACTGTCATAGCTATAGTAGTAGTAAGTAATATAATAATAGCAAACGTTTGTTTTTGTTGTTGTTGTATGTATGCAAGTTTGTATGAAACTGTGATGATGAGATGAGATAGGTATTATTACAGAAACGTCCAATCCATCCTTATTGGGTCTTACATATTATTATTTTACAACTCTGTGTTGTTTTCCATTTAAACTCACAACATAACTTGACCGTAATGATAATAATACCTTCTGGCTGTTGCTTGCTGGTGCAGTTTTTCAGAGTAAGCACTTTGTCACATCAAAGCATCAAAAGGGAGAAATGCTCAAAAAAATTCTATAGATTCATCATTTATTTATGCAAAGGCACACACATTGTAACTTTGTAGGTATGTATTATGAATGTAAATATGTATACACATGGTGATTATTACAAGTGTGTAGACTTTTATGGAGGTGAATACCTTGAGTTGCAAGGAATGAAGAAGAGATGAAAGGGTTGAAGACGACAACCAACAAACTGCGATTTTTGATGTGAATACAGCTTACAGCATACTACATAACATGGCTATTACATATCGTCAAAAGATAAAGTTGATCATGCTTGTTGCTTACTCATCATCATCGTCGTCGTCAGCATGATCACAATAACAAAAGTGGAAACCCATCCAAGCATTGCATTTGCCCTATAAGCAATATATAATAATAATAATATATAGATATTTAATCCTGATTAGCAGAGCAGAGGTAGACTTGTCTGTTTTGCCATGAAACTCTAGACGCTTAGTCAAGTTCTTTGAACATAATATCATATGTGTCTACAGAGAATACAGTAGAATATGTAAAAATGAGACAAAATAGCTTCTAGCTAAAAATGATCTTTGCTAGTTTCATAGTCAACCAATATTCTATTCTTAACACAGGAAGAATTTGTAAGAAGAAAAAAATGATCCAATGCTCTTGTTATTCATGGAGACACGTTTTTTACCATAAAATCGCGATTCGCGTTTAGTTTTCTATTTTGAGTAAGTGCATCATGCTCTGTAATCTTCCACGCATCGTGTTCAGTCCATACCTATATAGTAGCTTAGTAATTTCACAAGACATATCTCTCTTTTTGTGTGTGTGTGTGTGTGTGTGTGTAAAATGGGTATACTTGGGATTCTCAGCAAGACCACACAGACAAATAAATTGGACAAACAAAAAGAGAATCGATGTGGTATGTGGTATAGCTCTCTAAATTTTTCAAGGATTATTGTAGTTATGTGATAGTTGATATAGTGATGATGTGAATATACATATGTGAGCGCATTTTATTATTGCGACAACAAAAATGCAAGAATATACAATAAACATACCTACTCTTATAATATGCATGTATATATAATGTGCGTAAGTAAAAATATTTACGTGAGGAATGTATGAAGATTGACGGACGCTTTAAGTACATATGATTGTTGGGTAAATATAGCCACGCACACTAGTGCAATTACCTATGATTACGTGCGCGAGCAAAGAACTTGAAGAGACGCTAAATACATATTATAATGCATAAGGCTAGTAGGTATGCATGTCTTAATTAGATTTAAATAATAAGCAGGCATTGCATACACAATCATTTTTTTGAGGTGGCCACATGTATACATATAATTGTAAGTGCAAGGGTGCATTTTCACGCACCACCAAGGGTCATTATAACCTGCATATAAAAATGAAATGACCAAATTACATCTCGTTGTCATTGCATGCCTATTTTTGGCTAAGGGAAATTGTAACTTTTTTTTGATGTTTGTGCTGTAAAATGGAATAAAGGCATTTGGGTATCTAGTTTATTAGGCACGTCATTTGGGCATGCGTGTAGGTATACTGATACTTGAGTGTGTTAGCTGTGTGGATGACACAATACAAAATAATATTTCATCGTCAGGTTCATCCATCCTTTTCCATAGAGTACGATACAAACATGTGAACACTGAACGTTCATGATAACATAACATTCAAACGAAAATAAATAGCTTACATAATAATCTTAATGGATTTTTGTAATGAACGGACAAGCCATAACAATATACACAAATAAGCATAACAAGAGAAGAATACTAATCAGAACAGCTAAGATTGAACTGACAAATACAATAATATCCACGCAATCCCAAAAAAAAATTTAAAGTGAAAGTTGCTCAACAAGTATAATAAGTCAACGATGCATCCATCACAACAGGATGATACATACATTTATTTCAACCCTTCTGTCTTTTGTATCACAAGATGGTTTTACCTAAATATGGAACCAGCTCAGGCAAACGGGTCACACACATACCCATCATCTTCAGATCTCATGCATACTCTCCGCATAAGACAATTTAAGAGGTGTTGAGTAAGACTGCTGAACAGACCAACAAAAAAAATGTCATAAAAGAAGAGAAGATGTATTTTTTGTATTTTTTCAAGTTGAGTTTATTTGCATACGAAAAAAAAACGCTTCATTAGCAGTTAACATGTAACTTTTACATTATCACTCTAATTTAAATAAACTAGGCTAAACGAGTTTTTAAAAAAGCTCGTGGGAGGCGAAAGCAGAAAGAGCTTTGTAAAATGACAGATGATGATATTATATGCATGCATGTATGTATGTGTGTGCGTATGTATATGGTACATGGTTTTATGCATACAACGCAACGAAATTGTAATTTTAAAATTAACTTCTTAAGTCTCAGAAAAATCATTTTCAACTCTTATGATAATCAATCACTTTATTAAATTGGGCATTGCATAACATAGTATTTTACCAATTTTACTTTAATCACAATTATTTTGATTGATATATGCATTAGTATTCTCGTAGGAACCTAGCCCTAATGGCCAAGGACTGGTTATGGGATATCAGAATTATACAATTCAAGCCCACACACAATCGCATCGAATTACAAACTATATAATGCCATATAGATTTCATCATAAAACTAATAACTTTTTGGTTGAATTCCTCGAGTACAGACAAAATTCTGTAAGACACATCAGACCAACAGCAGAACCCACATTTTGCATTTAATGTAGTAATTTATTATAGATATACCTAATCGAAATGACAGGTCTATTTCGGATTACATTCAATTTCAATTTTCTACAGAGAAACAAAAGTACTCCATAAATAATTGAGCTAGCGTGCGTCACACCACTCTTCTTCTTTTACAAATGAGAATTTTTTTGCTTCACCATCCAGTCTAGTGATTGCAAAGCATCATAAAAATGTCCTTTTATCAACACCTTTAACTCTGTAAGTACGGCTGCCTGTCAAAGTCAGAAAGGATAAAAACTGGATCCCACACGGAACAACATGTTTTTTGTTGCCCTGAACTTTACTTTGAGAGAACACACCTTTCTCACTTGCTTTACTTTACGACAAACAAGTCATTAGTTTGTGCATGCGCTCACACAGTGTGCTAGTGCAATAATGACCAGAGGTTCAAACACAGACAACTCCCCGAAGACCACGATATGATGCACACGTTTTGACGTTGAGTGAGTTAAGTGCATCAAAGGCAAACATGTTTGTGGTTGTCCTTGAAAATTTCCTACCTGATTACCTAGATGTATTTTTTTTCTTTGAAGATATTACTTAACATCCATTACCACATGTTTACTTACTATCTTCCATAAAAACCTGGGAAAATATTTAAGATTTCAGGAAATCTTTGTAACGCGTGGGTAGTGTTTGGATTACGGTTAACTTGCGTAGGATGTTTGGTAGTTGACTAGTACCAATTTTTAGAGCCACAGGCCAATCAACACCAATCATTTTGAGAGTAAAGTTTTCATAACCAACCTATTGTACGGTGACTGGTGGATGACTGCTCTGTTCTCTGTTGTTATGTATAAATTTTATATATAAACGTATGCATGTCGTAGTATGTATGCCAGAAGAGGTTCTCTAACTAGAATATTTACATCACGACATATAACCAACTTACAACTTATGAGAACTTTTTACTTTCATTGCTTATGAAATGCTGATAAGCACAGTAATCGCCCTCTTTTGAGCAGTTGCAATAAATAGTCGTTCATCATCTTGAAGCCGAAAGCCTCTAATTTGACGACATCAAATTAACTGCAGCGTTTCTTATATGCCATAAAATATGATTAGATGAGCAATATGATAAACGTCTCATCGCGACATTTTTATAACTAAAATTCATGTAACATGACATTTTATCATTAGAATAGATCTACAATGAGCAGAAATGCCTTATATATAAAAAGATTGAAAATAGTAAGGCGAGGGAGAGGAATAATGAATAAATAAATACATACATGCACATACATACGGTAATACGTAAGTCGACTAAAGTCATAAATTTTCATGGTTTGCGAAACCACTTGTTCTTCTTCATTTTTAAAAAGAAAGAACCTAATTTCGTTCGTAAAATGCGATTTTTTTTTGCTGACTGTGTCTGGCTCGTCATACTGACACGTTCATACAAAATTGAGCATGAAACCATTTATGTACTTTTGGTTGAGATGGCCATAAAAAATAAAACCAAAATCAACAAAAGTTTTTCAACTTGCGAATTTTGAATGCGCAGTAAGCTTGAGATCAGCACACTGAAATAATATCCTGTGATTATTAAGAAAACAAAACGAACTTCTCTTACCTTTTTTGTTTCTTTTACGAGGTTCAGACTCTTTGCTATTATTATTTTGGTAGACATCATCAGCATCATTATGATCCTCATCCTCATTGTTTTTTCTTTCGTTTTCTTGAGTGATGTCGCCCTCCGCCGGGTGGGCAATAACAGGTCGACCGCCAAATCTAGGTTTGCTGCCGGTGTAAATGCCGTTATTATTGTTATTGAAAAATCCATAAGAATAGGGGCTGCTGCTGGTGTCGTTGTTGGTGCTTCTATTATTTGCATTCTTTGTTCTGCTCACGTTCCTTTCATTTTCCGCAATAACTTGCAGGGATGATGGTGATGATGCTGATGCCTCGTTTTGGACAGATTCCTCTGAAGCTGGTTCATGAACATGATGATGATATTCTCTGTTTGCATCATTTGCAATTTCTTTTGGCTCTGCCAACTTTGTCTTTGAGGTTGACAAAGATGGAAACATAGAAAGGAGATTTGATGACGAGGAGGGTGAATGGGAATAAGTAGTTTGGGCTGCTGTTGTATCGACATCACTGCCAGCACCACCACCAAACTCAGAAGATGAGGTAACTTTTCGCCATGAACGTGGGGTTGACGCCTTTGTAACCTTAGCTTTAATGTAATCAGTTAAACTATGGCTTGTTTTAGACGACCCAACACTTCTGCTGCTGCCGGTGGTGGCGGTATTTCTCTGGTTGCCAGGTTTGATTACATTACTACATTCAATTCCATTCTCATTTGAAATATCGCAGTGGTTACTGCTATTAGTATTTTTGCCATATTTTTCTTCAGTTGCTGCTGCTTTTTGATTGGAAGTCATTGTCTCCACCCCGTAGCAGTCGTCGTATATTTCATACGACCTAAAAGAAGATGCATCAAAATACTCATTGTTAATGCTGGTAAAAGTTGTACTGATTATCATTAAGATTGGGCGCTGTAGCTGTAGTTGTAGTGTTAGTGGTGGTGGTGGCAGGAGTGTTGGTGGTGTTGTTGTTCATCATTGCCAAAATCGTGGAGCAGTCACAATACTCTACTTCGTCTGCAACATTCTGTTCTAATGAATTAAGTTGATCACGAAACAATTCTAAAATTGGATTCCCCAATTCATTCTTATTCCCCATCTCCGATCCATTACAATAGTCATACAAATCCTCATAGTACGGCTCTTCGTCTTCGTCCTCACCATGATCAATCTCATCATCTTCGTCATCATGATTTGCTCCTATTTTTCCTAACAACTCATTATTGCCATCAGTCTTGCGAAGATATACTACGGGAGCCTCTGTTGCAGTTTTTGTGGTTAATCCTTCGGGACATGTTGCTGTTGTTTCTGCTGCTTTTATTGTTGCCAATAATAATGAATTACCACGATGCTCCGTTATATAGTCTTTCTTATTTGATTTAGAATATCTGCCATCAACATCATCAATGGTGGCGGTTTTTATTGTCAACATGTCAGCAACAGCAGCAGTAGTAGTAGTAGCATTGTTGCCAGCATATCTGGTAATTTTGGTTTTTCCTGTCTCTTCATTTTCTTTAGAAAGGGGCTCAATTAAAGAGGACGCTTTTATTGTTTTTGTGTCTCTATTTTCAGCGATATTATTTGTTGCAGTTGTGAATGATATCTTTTTATTATTATCTGTAATTTGTGTCTTTCTCTTGTTTTTAGAGAGTTTATCTGCGGGTAAACAGCTATAATTTGTGGTGAATGAGTCGCCAAACAAACGTTTTGGTGGGAGTGGAGGAGCCCCTAAAGAAACTGGCGGTGGAGGAACACATGAAAATATGTTTTCGTAGAGGGGCTCAGGTGAGTCATTATTATTATTATTATTAGCATTAGCACCAAATTTATTTACATTGCTTCCTCGTTCATAATTATCTTTATTGTAAGTACTACTGCTGCTGCCCTTTTTAAGTAGTTCATTGTTATTGTCATTAGCCGAGGTTGGGGCATCATGTGAACACTTTGTACAATGGTAATTAACACTTTGATCCTTTGTTATTTTTGTAGAGTCATCAAGACAGGCTCTGAGCCGTATTCTGTCTTTAATTTCGGCAACAGGTGGCAACGCTCCTACTATTGCTCCGGATTTAATTGAGCCAGTTGCCTTTTCAAGATCGCCTAACGGCTCGTATTCATCGCCCCCACACGAGATATCAACTGAAACAGGGGATTCGTTCCGTTGCTCTTTTTGTTCAATTTTAATCTCAATATCAATGTCAATTATGTTCAGCCTTTTTGTTGTTTTATTGTCTCTAGAGCCGGTTGACCTGAGAATTAGTCGTTTACTTCGTGGAATGATTTCCATATTATGCGTGTCATCGTCTCCCGTAAAACCGGCTTGCGAGGATTCCACAGAGACCAAATCGAAGAGGGCACTGCAAGATGCTGAGAATTGACTGGAACACGATTGATGGTAGTAATGAGATGATGAGGAGCACGTATCTTCATCCGAGTCCTTTAGTATGTGATTAAGATGCTCGTCGGATGTGGAGAGAGCTAGCATTGACGTGCCTTCACGCGTCACAATGCGCCGCTCCTTACCGCGATATTTTTTCCGACGGATGGCATGTTTCCGCTTTAACCTGCATTGCTGCTCCAAGCTTTGCGGTTTTAATTCAAAAAGCGCAATCTTTTTTGCAACTAGTCCTGATGCCATTGTTATATGATGTCTACTATTTTAATGAAGATATCATGAAGAATAGATACACACACAGATTTGCAAATAGTATTATCATTATTGTTAACACTTTTTTGCTACAGTTGTCGATTGGCGGTGTACATTAAATTTTAGGCCAACTCACGAAGAATTTGTGGCTTCCCACAAACAATTAACGTGGGAACTATAATCAATTGACCAGCAGGTCTTGTTGTAAAAAAACACAATTTTTGCACAAACTAGGATCGTAAAGGGTTGAGCAACGTGCAACGCGAAATGTGTTTTCTTTTCTTACAGTGACGTACAAAGCGTGCGATAGATAACGTCAAACGTATAGTCTAGATCTAGATTGTTTTCATTTTTTTAACAATGCGTTCAATATATATTCACATTGCTATCGTCTATCCATTATCATCTTTCTTTTTTTCATAAAAAATTATTTCTCTCCACTACTACATTGTTTTTTCAAGCATAGTTCAGCTCACTTTGTGCTGTGTTTTGTACAAATGAAATCTGTTCTTAACCAGACTTTTGACCGCAACAAACACTTAATATCCCATAGCTTGTTTGAATAGAGTCACAAACAACAAAGCCACAAAATTATACTTTAGTTTGATATTCGAGGAAATGAGAGAAGAGTTGCAACAAACACACCGGTGCCTTTTTCTTTTGAAGATCCTTTTAAAAATCATTTGATGAGCAGAAGCTGTGTACATTTAAAATGTGTGTACAATCATATAAATACAAATTAGACATTTGAAAAAAATGGGATGTGATGGATGTATACTTTACTAGTCAAGTAGGCACTCATTTCAAACGTGTTTCACCATCTCACGAATTTCTCACGAGACCACAACAACAGATCATTTCTAATAATCGTTTGCAATATATTAAATATTATTTTAGAAATGTACTATAGCAAATACACTGGGAGGTTCATCCGTCCATTCCGGTTTCAAAAGTAGAACTGTTCCTTATTATAGAGTTTTGGGTTTGTGGATGTGATGAGATTGAAAAAAAATAGCCCAAACAGTACAAACGTATCTCATCATCCTTTTCGGCACTCACAGCAGCAAATTATAATTTTATGTGTATTTTTACGAAAAAAAAATTAATGATTCGTTTGTCCCCTTTCCTTTCATATGCAAATATGAAACGATACACACACAGGTATTCAAACTTCATTGAAAAACTCCACAGGTAAAAATTTGAATCTAATCAAGCCATTCACTTCCCGGCATGTTGAAATTATTAAAAACAGAAGACCACACATTTCACTTTCCGAGTAGTCCTATATATTGAATGTATATCTTGTTTACATTATTTATTTGTCAAGTGGATTGGATTTGTTGTGTTAAACTGAGTAATGTCCATGAGGCAATGTGGAAAGCGTCCATGAATTTCTGAAATAATAAGAGAAAAAACGTTAGTCAATGGAAAATTATGAAATCTTTTTAGGTACAAAAAGCGGAAAATTCCACTTTGCTTGAGCGAGATATTATTTCCTGGTCCTTTTGAGTGTCATAAAATGCATATGCTATAGGTCTGCTGAACTGAAGCTCGCAACAAAGAGAATGATGCAAGGAGTAAATTTTTCAGATCATTTTCTTCCGTTCCTGGTTCCCTCAATTTGTCCCTGATCTGGTATACACGTACATAGTACACCAACCTATATTTTATATGAGAGTATACCTACCTATACGCATCTGCTTGGTTTACCTGAAATCCTTTTTATCTCACAATTTTATCTTCTTTTTTTCTCCCATTTTATTTCATCGGTTGGATGGATGAATAGAATCGTTTTTCTTCCTTATTTTACGTGAGTACCTATGTAACAGTCTATATGTACGCTTCTATTATACTTGAATTCCACTGTAAATTTTAAGAAACTTTGAGCTTGACAATGGTTTTTTTTCTCTCTCTAGTTGACAGACTCATACCCGTATGAAAATGTTTGCCTTCTGTAACTGTACCATGACTGTGTTTTGTGTGAACATAATTGAAAATGTGTTTTTGTTCTTGTTTTTTTTTTCTTTAGTTGAGTTCTCTGCTTTCAGAAACACATACGCTTGCAATTTGACACTTTCAAACTCAAATTTTTTGAAACGTAATTGATATAAACCAGAAACAACGCATATGCGACAACAAGTTGGTATGTATGTACGTAGCTGCTTACTGCTTGCTTTATAGTATTTTGTGTGTGGTGGATTGTAGATGTCTCAACGAGTGCGAGTGTAAGCATGAGGTTCCGATGATGACGCTATAAAGGTAAAGGGTGCACTAAATATTGACACATGCATCTAACGCAACACGAAAATACACTGAACCGCACTCAGCTCTCCAAGTTGGCTCTTTTCTCATTATTAGGTATACTTTTCTATAACTGCGAGCCAGAATGTCTACACAAATACAAAGTAAATAATGATGATGATGATCATGAGTAAATTCACTTGTCAGATAAACATGATAATGATCACAAGAGGGGACGTGACATTTTATCCGTCCGTGTCAATCAACAACACTCGTTCTCAATATTGTCAACATTCCACTACAACACAACAAACAAAGTTCCGCGTGCTTACACTCAGCGTGGTTATAAGCCATGATCACTTCTAGTCAGTTAGTTTTTTAAAGGTTTTCCTGACATTTTCGATCGGTACAAAGTTAATTATGCAAAGGTAATGCACCACAATAATCATAAACATAAATATTAATACGTCTTCTATTTGAGTGGACACCTTTCATGTAACAACAACAATAACCAATATTGTCACATCTTTTGCTGCAACAGTCACATTCACTTGTACAATTAATGTTGTAGCTCTTCCCTTGGTATAATTCTTCTTCTTTTTTTTGGTGTTGCAATTCCTGTTGCAGAAAATGAATCACACCAGCAACAGCAGCAACAACAATAATAATTATTACTGTAATGTGAATATGAGTATCGCTTTACTTTTAATATTATGCTTCCCAATAAAAACCAGAAACAACCTATTGAAAAGTCAAGTAGTAGTAACATGAGAAGATGCATTGAAAACATGCTGTAATTTTATTGAACACCTT
>JAHZNC010006131.1:5046-16091 GCA_027744095.1 Zhuqinia jingwanae
AGCCTCAGTCCATGGGCATTATTGGTGGGACCCTTTTTTCTTGACTTATTTGTTTTTGATCTCTCGTTAAATAATTGCATTTATTGTTTTTAAATGTAATTTACAAAAAACAAACCCATGATCTATGTATCTATATAGTACTTATATACGTACCTATATCTGTATATGTTTTGATATTTTTTAAGATGAAAAATGAAAACAAATTCATGTTGAAAAATTGGAATGGTACTAGCGAGAGTAGGGGCCATTTTGGCGTGAAGCATCATTCAATGAACGCGTGATAGTTTGGTGGTACACAAAAATCCATGAACAAATAAAAACCACCAAAGTATTTTTTTGTGTCTTACGTGAGCATCAAGGGAGTTTTTCGTTTATTTAACAAATTTCTTGAGATCATGCAACAGTTTTTATCCCCATTTAGCTACACGCCAACGTACAATGTCTAAACAATTAGTCAACCGTTAAGAACAATGATAAAAACAAATACTATAACATGCATGACATGAACATATTCTAAGAGTAAATACTGGTAATATCTGGTATTATACTCTCTCGTATGAAATAATGCAACAGTGTTCCTTGGGTTGTTGATGATGATGATGATGATGAGTGTTAAAAGTAAATTGCATGTGAGGTTAGGAGTGAAAATGTCCAAATTATTGTTCTTCTGATGTCGATACTTTTTTGTAAAAAAAAACGATTTTTCTTTTCCATTGCGCATTGGGGAGAAGCATATGGTGTAGGCACATATATCTTGGTATATTTTTATATACGTGCAGCCAATTTTAACCACCATTTTAAAACACACATAGCATGAAACATCCTCATCGTGATGTCCGTGAAAATGATTACTACTTCCATTTCCTGAAAAAAATGTAATGAACGATGATGATACAAGCTGCAAAGCACAACATAATAATTCATCTTTAAAAATTCCCCAGCACCATCCACGTTACATGCAAACTTCACCATGTGCATTGTGCATGTGCGAGAAAGGGAAATATTAAATAAATAAATAACTTATGATCAGTTGTGTATTTGTTTTTCTTTTATTGCCTGATTGAATGTGTACAATACAAAAAGTTTGCTTTTAGTATTCATGATAATTTAAATTAAAGGGAGAGTCACTTTAATTTGAATTCCGTCTGGAGATCTTATCGTAAACTCGCTCTGAATAACTAAATCCTTTGGATTTTTCATTGACTCGATCTTGAAATTCCTTAGTAGATTTGCGATAATTACCTTTTCTTCCATCATGGCAAACTTTTGTCCTATATTTTAATTGAGAAATAATAATAATTTGGTAAATATTCATGTGTGAGTGTACTAGTCCATTACTTGCGGGTTATAATGTCTTAAAACCCTTACCAATACAGTTTCGCGGTCCAGCTGAAAAAGGTACGTACGAAAAAGGATTCCGACTTTCTCCGTCGCTGAATCTTTCCGGTTTGAAAACATGTGGCTCAGGAAAATATTTGGGATTTTTGTGAAGTTGAAAAATGAAGAGGGCTAGGGATACATCTTCCGGAATTATTATGTTTTCATCTATACAACATGCAAAAATAATTAATTTATCCCTAAATGTTTTTTAAATGTCGAAATATTTTATTTGTGTTCAGTACCTATTTTCAAATCCGAGGTTAAATATCTCTGAATGAAAGGAACACTGGGGTACACTCTCAGGGATTCTTTGATCACAACAATCCAAATATTTCATTTTGGGCAGGTCCTCTGAGGTAGTTGGACGCGTTTTGTCGTTCCCAAAGATTGATTCCAATTCCTCTCTCACTTTTTTCTGCATAAAAAAATTAATGAGCTTCAAATTGATATACTATTCATAGAGTATTTTCTTGTCATTATTATTATATGTTTATAAAAGCGAATGTTTTACCTGTATTTCAGGATATGCTCCCAAAGCAAATATTGTGAATGCAATTCCAACGGGGCTACAATTGAATATGTTGAAAATAACATTGAAATGTTTATGCCTGTTTAAAAAATATTGCTAAAAGAGGTTAATCACCTGAGCCAAAGTAAATGCTGTCACTTTCCTTCGCAGTTTTGGTCGCAGTCTTGTTTTTGGACTTTTCAATTAACCGTAGTTTCTTTCTCTCTTGAATAACCTGCCAATATACATTTTTGCACAGATATCCAAGTGAAATAAATGAAATGGCAATATAATATTATTTCAATATTATGCACTACATCAAAATTCGTACAGTTTCAGTGAAGCCGTGGAGAATTTTCAAGAGCTCTTCCTGACGTCGATACAATGACGATCGCTTCCACAAAAAATCAAAACGCAACCATGGTCTAAATGCTCGATTTTGCGTCACTTCTCCAAATCTGTTTCAAGTTTAACGACTTTTCAATAAACTCAACATTATTACATTTAATCATAATTATTCTTACTCTCTTATAGCATGTGAATATTCAAGGTTCTCTCCGTCTTGAGCGTTCATTGACTTCCCCATGGCTGTATCTGTAAAATAGACTAAATGCTCGATTTTGCGTCACTTCTCCAAATCTGTTTCAAGTTTAACGACTTTTCAATAAACTCAACATTATTATATTTAATCATAATTATTCTTACTCTCTTATAGCATGTGAATATTCAAGGTTCTCTCCGTCTTGAGCGTTCATTGACTTCCCCATGGCTGTATCTGTAAAATTGATGACAAGACATGTTAACGTTGCTTAATTTCTTAAAATCAGTAATTAGTAATTAATATATCCTAATAGGTATCCATTTTGAGTGCAAAAAATTAATATCGACATGTAAAAAAATATTGTAGATATACTAACCACATATAATATCCAAGGTGCATTTTGTTATATAGGGCGCAAAATCGAAACTTGCACCATTTCCTTGTTTGTCCTTTAAAATTTGAACGAGTTTTAAAGACTCATTGTTGAAAATGGGCATGAAATCTTCCAATATTTTGAAGTGGAAAGCTGGTGTAAGCATTTTTCTTCGGTGGAACCACTTTTGGCCTGTTGAATTATTTTAGGATGACGGGAAATGCCGATCAATATAACATGTATGCTAACGTGGCTTTTGAGTGGGGAATAAAAATATGCTGAAAATAATGAAGACTGAAAACAAATGTGTACCTGTGCTCATTAATAAACCGTCGCCAAGCCATGGTCGAATAAAGTCATAATCAAATCCTTTCGTGATGTGCACATTTGAAGTTAAAACTTTCTGTGTAACATAATAGATAACTTTTATAATGCGTTTTTGGCATGGAATGTGGCTGTATGGATTTGTTGGAATTGTTTACCTCGATGTGCTTGGGATCACTAAGCAACAAAAACCTCTTACTTCCTACAAAGTTAAAATTGGTATAACTTTTATTTTTATTTTGCTGAGCTAACCTCGTGAATGGTAAACATTCCATGGTAAATTGTACATACTACTGAGACATTTACCTGAAAATGTTTTTACCACAGGGCCGTACTTTTCGCACCACCGTATTAGCATGGGGTAAATTTCTGGAAGTGGAACAACATCATTATTAGTTAGGTGCGCTAATGTTTTGTTGTTGTTAATAAGAATTAAGCTAAATAATATGCACCTTCTTTTGGCGTAAAGAGAAAGTCCAATGTGTGTCCTATTATGGGAGGTCGGAGTGGACCGGGAAAAGCATCCAACAATTTGTCCCTTCGAGACTTGTGAATCATCAGATAATAAAAAATAACACTGACTGCTCCCCATAACACCAAATCCGTAGTATCAAATGACATTTTTACAGTGATTTTCACGCTTTCGTAATCCAATAAACTAACTTAAAAATAGTATTTGTGGGAGATTGTTAATTTTCCGATTTGTTTGCTGACAAATGACAATGATGAGACCATCACCAGCAAACCAGCGTATCAACAAAGTTATTATGAAGCAAAAAATCAAGTTTCATGTTCATGTGATGATGACAAGGAACGCATGAAATTGAGTTGGTTTTTTTTACCAGACAGATACAGCCTGACCAGCGTGTATAATATAGTACCACGATACATACCACAAAATAGTAGGTAATTTCCTAAATGATTCTTTTATATTCCAAAATTATACGCAATGTGATAAGTGATAAGAATTACACATGCATAATAATACATATTTCGCATTTTCAATATCACTATATCAAAGCACACATCAACACATCACAAGAATCACAAGTACAAAAGCAGCTCAGTGAAGTGTTTACTTTGTTGAGTAGATTGAAATGACCTCTACGTGTTATTAATATGAATAAATATAGCTTGAAAAGGGGGATCCAGGCGCTGTAACCATAATGTTGCACTCGAGCTTGGGTTGGACTGAGTTTCATTGATATTATTAAATTAAAGCAGTATATCTATACTATGTAGCAGTATGCCGTTAATAATATAATGGTATCCAATTAGACAAACCTGTTAAATACAGCAACAACCAATATGCGTGTAAATTCTGTAAATTGAATTTAAAACATTCAACTTTGGATTAAATGATATTGGCTTTATATCCAATACAAACGATAAAAATAAAAATAATTTTTTTATTGTTTGTGTTAGATATGGAACCAATACGAAACAGTGCATTGCACTACTAATTTGTTACCAATTTTGTGCATATTTGTCATGTTCAAAGTTGTTGTCATTACGTTCAACCGCAATGGCGAGATGAGTGTGAATTTGAATGAGACAAACAGCGTGGATTAGATTGTCAAGTTACACGTAGACAATAATTGCTTTACTAAATTAATGTCTTCAGTATAATATCCTATTTTCTAGATTACTAATTATGACAATAAACCTTTTCGTGGAATGTTAATAAAAACCGAATTTGTTTTTTACAGTAAACGATTATTATTATCATTATGCACAAATTTAATATTTACAAAGGATTGTAAACAACGTGCAAATTGTGTGATAGGTGGAGGTTTAATAAATTTAATTTTAATTTAATATAGAGCTGTACTTTGCGACCAGTAATTGCAACACAACTATCTATTTTGGAATATTTTATGAATAAAAATAATTGTCAACATAAATATCATGTAATTATTATAAACTAAGTCAATGAGGAAGCTAAATGTTCGTAATAACGCTCTCGTTGAACTAGACGATCGAGAAAGGGAATATCCGAATACGATTCTGCGGTTCCACCAAATTCGTTTGGAAGGGAGGTTAATGGGAAATGAGAAGCAAGTGATTCCATATCCGATCCATGCATAAATATCTGTATGATGTTTTGTTTTAAAAAATAACGGAATAAATAAATCAGTAAATTTTCTATTCATCAACACTATATAGATAATATGATAATATGTTACATATATACAATACAAGATAAACAAAAATGTTTATATTCCTTGGGATAACTTACCCTTTTACGCAACTTGTGTGACACCAAGGGATAAAACAATTTGTACAAAATGTCAAATAAATATGTTTGATTGACTTCATGATAGGCTTTGAATTTAAGGGGAAATTTTCCCTGAAAGGTAAAAATAAAAACCTCGTATACTTACACATTTACTTTACATTTTATTTATGTGTGCAAATTATTCATTCCAGCGGTTAATCATAGACACTCATTTAATTTGTCAGGCGGATTTTACCTGCATTATCTGAAGAATTTTGATAAAATTGTGCATGGTAAATTGTCGAAAATGGGAAAATTCAAAACCTTCATAGTCGTGAATCATGACTATTCCTTTTTCTTGATACTCTTGTATACAGGAAATTTCCTCCAGTATGAGTACACAAGCCAGATAAATTTGGTCCATTGGTATTTCTTTGGGATTCCAAAGCTCTGTCATTTGCGGAAAGAAGAAATAAATACGTATGTATATTATCAACCAATTGAATTCTTAATTTTCCGACATACTTAGTATACTGCTCTGTTGTTGAACAATATACATCCACAAGTGAACAAACATTTAATCTGTAATTCTCAAGTTTAAATTAATGTTAGGAAAAAACTCACTGAATCGAAAAAGGAAAACTGCTCGCCCTTCCGTGTCCGTTCCAGAAAGTTTAGTAACGACGCCTGATTCCAGTATATGCTTCAGGTTACTGGGTAGCATTTTACGAAAGGTGTCATTGTACTTTGTTCTCATTTCGTGATAGCGTCGGTACTTGGGGGGACAAATACAATAAATATATACGTTATGGAATAGGTCAGAGTATTTCGGCCGCAAAATATGATTTTAAGGATCATGAATTTTTTGCAGACATTGTATTTTGTAATTCTAATTATTCTTAAATTACAATCTCAACCGCTTTTTCAATGTTCATATTCTTCGCTCTGAGGAATCGTAAATGATACTCATTTTCTTCAATACCAACAGGAACTCCAGGTATCGGTTTGTCCGTTTCTAAAATGAAAATAAAAAATATCTTTAATTCATTTGTTTTAACAATAATTAAAGTGTTTTCTTAAAGATGTAATTTTTTTTAGTAATTTCATTTTCAAGTTTTTTACCTGATAACAACTTTTTAAATGCAATCAAGGCAGATATATCCTCTCCCATTTTCGTAATTAAAACTTATATTAAAACAGCTGCAAAACCTTTTTACGAAGACAACAAATTTACAACACTATCAGCGTTGATGTGTAAATAAAAATGACAGTGCAGGAGTCAAAACCATCAACTTAGCTAATATTTATATTAATAGTAATTGGTATGGGGCTGCTTTCTGGATAGTAGTGAGGAGAAGATTATGTGAGCCGAGTTTGTGCCCGTGAGTAAATTTGTGCAGATGAAAGTAACATAATACTATCAACCATCACGCAAGTCATCATATGATCACATTTTAAATGCTAAACTTTATTATAAAAATATATTATATCACATATTATAACTTAATTTAGGAACGTGTCTTATTATATTCATTTTATTATCATTGCATACATATACTTCACATGCAGCGAAGATGAACTCTTTTTCTTATTGAGTTATTTATCACACAAGTGGCTCTGTATGATTTTCAGCATTATATTATCATCCATTTATTCCTTTTTTGTACCCGTAATTCAGTTGGTCTAAAATCAATAAAAGATAAACTTGATTGATAATTCACAATTGACAAAACCAAGATGTAAGAATGTTTAAAATCATTTTACACAAGATTTTTGTGTGACAAAGTATTGATCTTATTTCAGTTTGCTACCTTTATAGAACTTGTCCCGTTTGAAAAGGTTATCCATAAGTTCGGAATCCCAAGCCTTGTCCTCATTTAAGGTTCCACCCAAACTCTCAGCCAATATATCGGATGGTATGAAGTCTTGCAGGGACTGATATTCCGAATGAAAGTGTATCTGATGAAAATAATTTTATGAAAATAATTATTATACTTAAACATAGTATCCGCAGTTCGTAAGAATAGTAATGATACGGCCATGAGATGACTTACCCTCCTTCGAATTTTATTAGACATGAGCTTTTTCACCACACTGAAGAATATATCAAATAGATAAGGTTGATTTACCATATGAATGGCTTTATATCTAGCTGGAAAACAGTCCTGAAATTTAACAAAAATTGTATTTACTTTTTTCGTGCGCATGCATACTGTTGCGCCTTTTCATTTTTATTTGTACACGAAAATGCAAGTAATCTATGACCAACTTGAAAAATTTGAAGAAGTTTCCGAAATCGGCCAGCAGTGAGCTGCTTTGCATGTGACATGCTCAACCCTTGATGGTCTACAATCACAACAGCCCCAACCTTTTGAGATTCCTGACAGTATGTCATTTCTTCCGCAACCAACATACAGGTCATGATGACGTCGTCAAAATTAAAGTCCCTTGGGTCCCATAACCCTTAAAAAATTTGATTTAAAAGCTCATAACAGTAAGACGCCAAGTATACACAGAAATATATTGGTGTTATGAATACATCAATAAAAAATATTTTAAATCATACCAACTCTAAACACAAAAATTTTCCTGTTCATTTCGTCCCGCAACTTTAGAACATGGACAACTCCGGATTCCAAAACATGACGCAGTTTGCTTGGATAAAGACATGCGAAACTCTCAGGATGCTGCAGACGTATTCCATAGTACAACTTCAACTGCAACAACAATAAAAACGTGGCTTATTTTGCGTAAAAAGATTTTTTTTTTAAATAATAAAATCTGAAAGCTGTTGACGTAGTACGTTTCTGAAGGCTCCCTCCACATTGTATTTTCTAGCACGAATAAATCGTACTAAAAATTCATCGTCTTTGGGACAGTCCAGATTGACTTCAGCTGGCGATAAAAAAAGACCGATTATTTAAGAGAAAAAATGATTTTTTTGTATATTTAATATTCAATTCGGATTTTTATAGTGAAATTGGGAAAAAACCTTGCAGCAACATTCGGAGTTCCTGTATGCAAACTTGTACACGCTCTTCTTCGTCAATCCGATCCATGATTTCGTATGTTTGTATTTCATAAAAGCAAAACTACACAAAGTAACTGCCAACTGCACACACTTGTGACTTCCGGTGATCCCGAGACCAAGATTGAGACTGACAGAATGAAGTTAAAGATCACATTTATCACAACTTCCTCGGAAATATATTTTTAGGCATTTTACGTTTGAATTTCTTGGGTCAAGGCTTCTATCACTACATCTATACTTTATTAATGCAGCGACACATAAGCCCCTTTAATCCTCAGTTGATCTTGTATGCTAAGGACATTGACTGAAAGAATTGAAAATTAAATGACATGATGGTCAGACTTTTGTTTGTTAAAGTTAAGCAGAGTACTTGTGCGTGTGGTTAGCTTCAACTGACGAAAATTGCAGACTTCACTTAAATGAACAGCAAACAAGATTATGAGTTTCAAACTTCTTTTTGGTTCAAACACGAAAGGGTACGCTTGACCTACATTCAAAAGAAAGATGTTATATAACACATTGTCTGCTCTTGCCGAGCAAAAGGTAAACCTGACGATTACCGTGTTCACTCTTCCGGCTTTGTGGCCATATCATGCACTCCTTCGTACTTTGAGCCATCCACACACCATCAATGTAGTGCTGTATTCTTTATGTCGTTCACACATGTTTAAATTTTTTAAGACATTTTCATGAAATATTTAATGATGTAACAAAGTACTCACTCATCATCTTAAATCCATAAAAATGTACCAAAAAAGCAATGAATAAATGTATAAATCCACCCAAAATGGAGTGATAATGTACAAAGTCATCATTTCACAATTTAAAGTTTAATTTCGCAGATGCAAAAAATTATATGATGAACGCGAAACGATTGGGCCACAT
This sequence comes from Zhuqinia jingwanae, assembly GCA_027744095.1. Classification (NCBI taxonomy): domain Eukaryota; kingdom Metazoa; phylum Arthropoda; class Collembola; order Entomobryomorpha; family Paronellidae; genus Zhuqinia; species Zhuqinia jingwanae. The sequence continues at coordinate 14,307 of JAHZNC010006131.1, forward strand.
TGACCCTTAATATTGTGAAAACTGGAGTTATATCATACCTTCTATTACTATACGCTAAATGTTTATAATATGCAATAATTTTAATCCTACTATTGCATTTCATATTAGGTATATGTGTACACATATTATACACACCTCATAAAAATATTGGTCTAGTTTATTTGCCGTTAAAATGTAGATTTAAATTTGATTTAGTACAAAGTTGCTTGTGTAATAATAACAAACTTAAAACGGGTGTTTTCACAGATAATAAAAAAATTGCGATAATATTATCTTTAGAGGTTTAAACGTACACATGGAGGAATGACATGAGATTTTTAGAAAGCATTCTGTAGATGTGTGCCTATACACATATGTGCATTGCTAAAACAAGCGTGAATATTAGTTGTTCTGTTATGATAATATTTACATGTCGGTATTCTTTTCGTTATACCCGATCCAAATTTATACTTACTATCGACATGGGTATGCGTATTCATTTACTCGCAAAAGTTATGAAAGTAGTAGCGAAGCAATATATTGAGGTTTCGTGTTCCTTCGTTGACTTGTATTTTCCAATATCTTAATCGTATGCATACTGATAATATGAATCATATTTAAAGCTTTGCTTGTTGTTTTTACAATGTTAAAAATAGCACGGCATATTTATTTGCAGCAAAAATTAGCGTCGACGCGTTAAAAACTATACGGGGATAATCTTGTAAACATTTTTAAGATTAAAGGGTTTTGTTTACTGTTTCGTTGAGATTCACTTAATACTACCGCGACATTTTTTTCATTCTGTAGCTTCGTTTTCAGAATTACTCTTGCTCTACGTGCCGGCCACAGGACTGGTGAGCAACTGCTCAGATTTTCTTTTATCCGGAAATTCAAAAATGTAACCATAAAATTGAGGTTTATAAAATTATCTACAAGATGAACTTGAAGATATATGTACAAAAAATAATTAAATTACTTTGATGCTACATATTATATCATATATACAATAATGGACTATTCAATGACTATTGTAACATACTCACACGCTAGGATGTGGACATCAGCATTTAAGATCATCGTTCGTTACGCTGCCATTATCATACAAAATTTTGCATATTATGTTTACTTGACATTGTGGGATTGGACGAATTGTTTTAAACAATACAGATTTCAAAATTATTGTTGCAAACAATAATCCTTTGGTTTGTTATCTTCAGTTCAAAGACTTATTAAGTCAGAGTCAAGTCCATCTCGGTTGGGTCATTTTCATACATACTACAAATGTTTACACACATAGACCTTTTTTTTATCATTATTTCAATTTTCATCGTACAATCGTATGATAAACCATTTCAAGGCGGGGATTTTATAACAATAATTCAATAATTCAACATTTTACTGACATTGTAGTCAATCTACTATTGTATATAGATGTTAGTTTCTTCTTCTTATGAAATTTGTCTGCATTTTACTTACAGTGTAGACACATAGTTACTTTGTTTTCTGTTATTGCCGCTTTGAAAAAAATTCCAATCCAATTATTATTTGCTTGCTATTATGGGTAGAATGAAGCGTGTAGGTCTACGTTGACGTTAACTAGTACAAAATTCATTTTGAAGAAATGACGTGTTTTGTGGAAGCCACAAGTTTGGTTTCCGGAACGGAATACATGATAACCGCAGCCAGCCACCGTTGTTTAAATTGCAAGATGAGCTACTCCCAAATATTATCATGCGTAGCTAGTATTATACGCAGGCATCCTTATTTTTGTTGCACATTACTTGTTGCATAACTTATTATTATCTC
>JAHZNC010006132.1:0-23784 GCA_027744095.1 Zhuqinia jingwanae
GATTACACTTTTATAACCAATAAAAGCTGGCTTGTGGAGGAGATGGTCAGAGGTAAATTTTTTTCAAATAGATGACGTGCTTATAAGAGTAATTACGGTTAGGTATATATAGTCAGATGGGGAAGTTGTGGAAATCATGCAAGATTGAGGAAGACAAACAAGCAGTAGATTTAAGATTTGTACATAGGCAAGGAAAAGAGTAGGTATATTTAATTTTGGCTGAAGATTGCATAACTACACATTACACATTATACGGAATCTCGTGCATCTTTTTATCTCATCAACCATACTCTTTGTTATTATGAAAGTAGAATATCATCATCATCATCATCGATCGATCCTTCTTATCATCTACATTTTTTTGGGAGTAGACTCATTTCAGCACTTCCAATAAATAATACTCATCTCTCCAAAAAAAAATCTGTGCTCTTATGAGCAGCAGCTCAGCTAAATATTTTTAATATTTTTTTCCAACGTGAGCTCGCTCCCATGTTCATATGAGTTAGAGTTCTGCAGTTTTCTTTAATAATTTTACTCTGATTTTGAATGACATTTTGCTTTCAAACTGAAGATCATCTCGTTTCTCTGTATTATTCTTCGTCACAAAACAGGAGGAATAATAATAATACGGCTCTTTTTTTTGCTTTTTAAGAGGATTGCGTTCGACTTTCATCCTCTCATTTTCGCCTACACACACACATATCTTCCCACATCGATCCTCCTTTTCCCCTTAAGAAAATTGCATGCTTTGTCTCCATTTTTGCAATATCAAAATGGTCCCATAAATCACGGTGAACTTATCCAAAAAACCTTTTCTCAACTGAGAGCACACAATCTAAGAAGCAGAGAGAAATAGAGACTAGGCACAAAATAGTAAAGGAACATCCCATTATAAAAGCGAGCAAGAAAATTCCGCCGCTCTGCTACAGGAATTCAGGCCAATATTCTCAGACAATTTTACCTTTTATAATAATATATATATGTACACATGGCAAAAAAAAAGACAGAAAAGAGAATACTGACATGAAAAGCAACTTTTCGAGTTAAAACGTTACGCGTATGAGAAAGAGAGAGAGAGAGAGAGAGAGGAGGTATTTCCTTTTTTTACTTTATCCGGATTTGAGGAGACCTACATAAGAAAAATCCCTCTTTTTCAGACGTTTTGGATAACCCGTTTTGTCTTTTCCTACTCACCAGAGAGAACCATCTCTGTATTGCTCAGGCTTATAGGTAATTTATAGGTACGATACATATAATTTATCTATTATTTTTATGTTACGCAGGGAGAGATGTATCGAGAAAATGAAATGAAACAAACTTCCCTCAAAGTTTAGTTACAAGTTCGATCCAGTTTTTTTTTTCAATTAACATTTTTGCCTTTTATGTTGATGATTGGGCACTTGCATTCATGCAACAACAACAAAAACTACAGTGCTTGTTAGAACATTGCCTGGAAAATGATGGTGATAATATGCAAACATTTAAAAAATGATCTGCTATAAAAACAAATCGATATTTTGACGATTTTGTTGAGGAAACACCCAACTAACTCAAATCAAGCGTGTGTTTATGGTGTGTGGGAATGTGTTTTAACTGTCTGTGAGTGAATGAATGTGTGTGTGCCGAGTTGAGCTGTTAATCAAAAAGTGTATTCATCATCACGATCTAGCTGGCCTGTTTGTGTGTGTGTGTCTGTGTGTGAATTTGAAGGAAGGCTGGCATGATGAGTTTTCTTTTTTATCATTTTCCAACTCATCCTCCGGATTTCATGCAAGTCATGTACTCTCATTTGCTCTGCTGTTGTTGCTGATGATGATGTTGCTGCTTGCTATACTCACATACATATATACTCCTCCCGTGGGGCACATAAACAGTAATCATCACGCATCTAAACAGTAAACTTAAGGACACATTTAATTTGCATATCTCATTACAACCTTGTTTACTCAACCCGTGCTCTCTTGTAATTATCCACAAAATTCCTGGTAATTTGGCACGAGAGTGCACTAGTGCTGCTGCTGGTGGCCCTGTGTGTGTGGAAGAGTGTGTATATTCCAACATTTTTATTTCCTTGCTTTTCTAACCATTTTATGATTTTCTCTACTCTTCATTATTACATGTAATGTCATATGTAGTTATAACCTGAAAGCTTTTAAATTACCATTTTTTTGTTATCTTTTTTTTGTAAATGGTTCAGAAAGATACGGTGGCCCTCGCGCCGAATTTGGAAGTGTGTAGATTATTTTATTAGTAAAGCAAACGTAAATTAAAATGTAAAAGAGTATCATTGCGCATCATGTTGTGGCATCCCAACGTGTCGTAGGAAGCAAGTTTATTATGGCACACAGAGGTCAGCACAAGTTTAAAACACACACTGCCATCCCACCACCATGCTCTTACTTGGTTCATATTACTCCAGATTGACTAATAAAAATAGACAGTTTTAATGTGTTTTTTTTCGGGAGCAGCACCTTATTTCTTTTCTACCTCTTTTCTTTGCCAGCTGATAACATAAATCTAAATTGAGGACACACACCTTACTGCAAATTAAACTGCTCTATGTGTGTGTGTGTGCAGTTTAATAAGACGGCTATTCATTTTGTAAAGGAACATATAAGAGTAATGAACGCATGAACCGAACGTGGTCGTTTCTCTCATTCCTCTACTATTATTATATAGTCTCCCAAGAGAATAGAGATTCCCTCTGACTCGACTTGCTCTGACTACCTGTATCCGCTGCTGCTGCTGCTCTCTTGGACTAATAAACCATCATATCATTATATTATATAGGTAGATATATACCATTTTACCATACGAAGATTTAAAAGGGGAAAAGGGTAGGGCGAAATTAATCTCCATATAATTTTAGTATCCATTTCTCCGTTCACTCAAAAAAAATATCACACAATATGCAATAGCATCAAGCCTTGAAGTTTAACCACCATCATTCCAACTTTTGTACAAGTAAAGAAAGTACAGAGAGAGAGAGAGAGAGAGAGAGAGAGGGATTATGTCGACAAAAGGATATAACTTATAGTTTTACCATTATCATCACTACACTTGAAGCAAGTAGTAGTAAGACGATGATGATGATGATGAAGAAGAAGACCGGCTAATAATGTAACATCGTCGTCGCACAACATGTTCTCAATGCAACTTTTAGTGAGAGAGAGAGAGAGAGAACGAGAAAGAAAATTACATTACAAATTGCGAGGAGTGGATCTGATACACTGTCATAAAACGTGACCAGCTGCTCAAATGTCTTTCAATTTTCAAACAGCTTAAAAGAAAAACAGGAGAAGGCATAGCAAAAAGCGAATAAGAAAAGGGCGTGTGTGTGTGAATGTGTGTGTTGTTGTGCGAGACAAAATACAAAATGCTTAGTAGTATATACATTTTGCAGAAAGTGCGAACAACTTGTTCTATCTTGGTCTTCTTAGTTCATCCTTACATTCTCTCATTCTTTCTGTTAGTACTGTGCAAACTTTCCAAGAGGAAAGATCTGCTGCTGCTGTTCTTGAAGAAGATTAACTGTTCAAATGCACACAAGGAAAGGGAAGGACAAAAGAGAGAAAGAAAGAAGAGGGTGGCAAGAACGTGCTCCCTTTCCAATTGTTCTGATGCGATGAAGCAATAAAAAAAGAGCAGCAGCAACAACAATACTATTTTTTTCTGACTTGACTTGGTCACATCATTTACAATGATATTGACAGTTTTAATGCAACATTATATTCAACTAAACAAAAAAAAAGTTTGTTAACGATACACAATATCAATAATGATATTACCTATTTGGTTTGGACTTTGGAGTACTTAACTTAAAAGTAATATACCTACATATTATCTGTTATGTTGCATCTGCTTGGTTGTAGCTACAAATGTAATGCAAAACTGGTACATTAATCACGCTCACCAGTTTTACATGCATACCTACGACATGTGTATGCTTTGTGCCACACTCATTTAAATTGGCTATTTGACAAAGTAGTAATAAATGATTGAACAATAAATTCGCATTGAAATAGCGATAATCTACATTTTTTTTGTTGGTGGTGATATGGTAGTATAGCATGGCAGTTTAATGCATGCCATTTATCCTGCCCTTATCACCACCACTCTTTGTGTCACGATAAAAGTTGGCCATTTTTCACTCTCTCCGGATAATTCAAAAGCGTGTAGAATGAAAAAGGTGACTAATAAAAACACACATACAAATGTTTTGACTAACTTGAAGACATTTTCACTTGTGAATAATATACATTGTCGTCGTTTCTTCGGTGGTGGTATGCTCGTTAACTTTGCTGGAGCAATAATAGCACTTTTTTTCCTCATTCATTCATTTCATTCTAGCAGCACTATAGCACCACCATCCATATCCTCAGACCCGCCAAAAAAATGCTATTTCTGCTGCTATACCATCAAACAACCATCCAGAAAAAAATACTCCGGCATGGCATGCAATCTAGCAACTAAACTGTTTGTTGTCTCTTAAAAAACTCATTGCTTACTTGGATATGGTTGCAGAACAGCAAAAAAAAGAGCTTGGTACAAAGCCCTGGAAGACAGAGTGGAAGACTCGGCATGATGAAAAGTTGTTAATGTCCCGTCATCATCACTTTTTCTTGTAGTAGTAGCAAGAAGCACACAACAACAACAACCGCATATACAATACTGTTGTTGAGTCATAGAGAGTACATACACACACATGCCGTCAGAACAGGGCTCAAGACACACACGTCCCTTTCTTTTTCCTTCCCTTCCCCGCCTTTTGCTTTTGCTATCTCTCTCTCTATACACAAGGCTTGATGCTGCTGCTGGAAAAAGTTGTATGAATAACCGCCGAAACATTAGTCACCACCGCAAAGCTTGCGGTTTTTATGGTGAAAACTCACGACGAAGACGGCGACGAAGAGGAAGAAAAACCACCCTGAAAAACTTAAGTAATGGGATATAAGTGATGAGTGGCTCAAGCATGGTGATACTGTAAACAAACCATGTATAATATATATATGCAGTNAGTGATGAGTGGCTCAAGCATGGTGATACTGTAAACAAACCATGTATAATATATATATGCAGTTTCTTCTTCATTTTCTTAAGAATCTTCAATATTTTTTCTTTTTCCTCCTCCTCCTCCTCCTCTCCTTCATCTAGCAACTTTTTTGTTGTTTTTTTCCTTCCATCTTCAACTTAACTTGTCTCGCCTCCCTAATTTCCTTATAGTATTTTCCGTCTCGTCTGAAACATGCACTTTTTGTCTGTTTTTCATCGTTTGCTATATCGTTAGAAAAAATGGAGATTGCTCAACTAAAGTTGATATAATTTACCATGCATGTTATATGTACCCAAGTTTTTTTTCGGGGTAAAAAAAACGACAAGAAGAAGATGGAGAGTTTTATATACCCTTTTATACATCATGTGTGATGATGCTGATGATGATGGTGACTTTGGCAAATGGTGAAATGAGGTCCAGTAATTAATGACTCTGTTTGCTAATACGTTACTTTAGGACAAAAATGGGTATGGAGAAAGGAATGAAGAACTGAACAAGATTGTGTTTTGGTAGCAGCAGTGGCAATGAAAAAATGCTTTTTATGTTTGCACTTTACGTTTTACCCGTGTTTGATATTTCAAAAGTAAAAGCGTGTGTATGTGTGTGTGGGTAAAAGCAACCAAGATGAATGATCTCATGTTTTTGATGAAAACTACCGTAAAACCCACAAAAACCGAAGAAACGGTTGACGATAGCTCTATAATTACTACATATAGACGCATTAATAAAAACGCTTTCTGATTCTAGTCGTCAAAGGGAAAAAAGTAAAGATGAAGAAATAAGAAGACACTTTCTTCGTCAGCCACCTTTTTTCTTCGTTTTTCCTTGATGTGTAAGCGCACATCTTTTTTCTCTCTGATTCTTAACTCCCAGCCGACACATAGGAACGGAGAGGAATAAAACATGAAATAACCGTCAGTTCCAACCGTCAGTATACATATATTCTTAATGAATGAACATGATGACGAATCATAAATCGCCCTTAATGGCCCTTTTCCCTCAGCGCCATTTTTACAGAAACTCGCTTCACTCTTTTAATATGCACCTTGTTTAAGCCTCTTTTCCTTTGTTACAAGGAAAAAAAATCTGATGTCAGCGTGGATAAGACTTTTATTTTTCTACTTCTTTGCTGGAATATGTAATTACAGCTCTCTGCATGTTAAAAATCCATAAGGTAAGTTAAGAAAAGAATTTTTCGTACGCTGTTTGGGTATTCAACATTCCATTCAGATTTCTCAAGACCACATCATCACCATCAACTCACCATTTTCTGTTACCCAGAGTCTCGCCATCATTGTCAGCTTCCCAAGATAAAAGTCATAATTATCAGAAATTTTATTGCTTGGAAAAGAATGCATTTTAAAAGGGAGTTATGTATATGCAGGCAATGTTGCATTCATTCTTACGTGCATTATTATGTGCATTTCTTGAAATAAACGGTAGAAATGAGCTCATTTAAAAAAAACAATGGCACCATTTTAACTCGACAAGGTATTTACATAATGACGATAATAAGCAAAAAAAAAGTATCCTGCATGGTAAAAATAGCATTTTGAAATAATATCTCGAATAAACTCATCGCCTACATCATTTTCATCTTTGTCCTTAACTTTGGTTTTTTTTTATAACAAAACTTGTTTGAAAAAAGTTGTGTTCGTTATAGTACATAATTCGGAGAAGAAAGGGTACAACATCCTACACACTTTTGCGTCGTACAAACACTTTAAGGGTTCTCATTTTACTCTAAATGTTATGTAGTTTTTTTCTATTAGAATTATGGGTGGGATTGGGAATACATAGTGTATTCCCAATCCTTTACTTTAGAAAAAAGGACAATTGGGACTTTGAAGGGACCCTATTACTAGACCGGAGGGTATTCCACTACACACAGCCAAAAGGGATTCATTAAATTCTTCATTTTCTTGTGCATTTCATACGTCAACATAGCAGCCTTACTACGAACTCATTCCCAAGATAAAAAAAAACATTCTAAGGCTTGGTTTTTCTTCTTCTCATTCCTGCCAAGTAGACAAATGAAGCCATAAAAGCAAACCCCTCATTATTGCCATTCTGCTGTGTGTGTACGTGTGTGTATGTGGGAGAGTAGTGTAAAGAAATAAACCTATTCTGCTTTTTGGGTATACCCCTTTATATCTGTTTATATGGCATCTTCTTTTTCTTCAGTTTTTTAAGGCCTTTTGTCTCTTCTCCAAGAAAGCGAAATAAAGTGGAGAGAGAAACGCCTCAAATTAAAAGAGATCCCTGATTTTCCTTTTGCTTTCCTTCTATTTTTCTTCCCCTCGTATAAGCACATGGGTATACTATTATTATATTCATACAATTCTCACACTGAGCACTCATTTTATCAAAGTCAGCAACTCTCAAGCTTTCAACATACACACATCTCTCCCACAACCGCTTCGTCGTTCCTATCTCTCAGAATGTTTCGAGCTGTCGACATGTTTCACATACTATCCACCACGGGTAAACCCAGAAAAATAGTTGTGTGTTATCAGCACAGCAGTATCATCATCATCATCATGCTCATCCTGAGATATCTCTCAGAATGTTTCGAGCTGTCGACATGTTTCACATACTATCCACCACGGGTAAACCCAGAAAAATAGTTGTGTGTTATCAGCACAGCAGTATCATCATCATCATCATGTTCATCCTGAGTTAGTTTTTTTTAGACAAGACACAAAAATATATACATGATACACATTTTTTGAAGATGCCGAAAAAATGTAATTTTTTTTTGCTTTTGTTTTAAAAAGATGGATATAAAATTGCATGCATGGAAATGCAAAACTACAAAGTGTTTTGTTAAGGAAAAGGAAATAAAAGTTGAGCTTTTCATATATACACTTTTTATATTCATCCTTTTCCGTCCATCCTTCATGTCACCACACACACACTCTCTCTCGGCTGTCACATGATAAGTGGAGACAAAAGTAGCATAAAAACAAAAGAGGAATGACTTTTGTCGTTGTTTGTGGTAGAGTTTTTTTCTCTCTCTCTCCAAAACTCTTTGAATAATTTTTGTTGTTGTAAAAGGGATGGATGATAGAGGAGGAGGAGGAGGACGGACAGACAGAAACAATGAAGAACAATGAGTTTAGTTTACTAGTTGGTTGGTTTACACAAGAGGATGAGGATGAAGTAGGTATGCATATATATCTATTATGTTTTGTGAGTACGTATTATATTTTGTGCTATTTATGTTTTTACGCAGGAAATCTTAGGCCCTAAAATATAAATGGTGGCTTCTTTGTGGAAACGTTTACAACAACAACAACAACAAAATATCATTAAATCAAAGCAACTCAGTCTACATTTCATAGTTTCAATGAATTTTAAAGATAACTGTAGTGGGTTATTCCTCTTTGTTGACTGACGTGGACAGGATACACAGCAGGAAGACTTTTTTTTTCAAAGATTGGGAGGCGGACACATTCCTTTAAATTTGAAGCTCTTTTTGGAATGACTTGGTGAAGTAACAAAAAAAATTCTTTCTGAGCTGAGAAAGAAAACATTTATGCATCTTCTTCAGTCATGGAAAACGAAAAAAGAAGACGAAGGAATGAGTTGTGTGAGAACAACACTCATGTTGAAAACATTTATTTACAAGTGTGCCGACAGGCCATGAAAATAATGTATGGTGATTACTTGTGTGATATTTACTGCTCTTCATACTCAAAAAACACGCTCATTCTTTGCTTTATGTTAAACCAAGTTTGTTCAGTATTTTGGATTTTTTTTTACAAAACGAATAAGTTGTGGGAAAGATCCCTTATGTCTTATTACACGTATGAGAAAATATGCATTTTTGTTGGAGCTTTTCAAAAACAATGAATTACTATTGAGCACAAAATTTTCTTTACTTACTTTTCTGATGCCACAAAGAGAAATTTGTCACCGGACCGCTCATAACAGGTTCCCTTTTCTGCTATTGATTTGTTGTCAATAAAAATGGGCGTAGAGACTCCAGACTGGAACCATCGTCCTTTCCAACTTTCTGGCAGAACGCAATTATCTGAAATTAAAAAAAAAATACACACAAATTATGTCATCTTGTTGTACATTATTACATATTATTATATATTAATGATGATGGTCCCATTATTCATCCTTGTTCTATTTTAAGCATCCATCGACCTATATTTTAATACAAAGATATTTACATAAAATGATGATGAAAATTAGGACAGATGACGATGATGATGAAAATGAAAATAATCCTAGTTGATGGATACGCAGTACAAAAAGGCGAGACTACTGGGCCACGTATACATATATATATATATCCCAGAGAAAAAAAGGAAACTAGAACTTGGCTACTGTTCAAAATAAAAAGTTACTGCTGAGCCTCCCGGTTGTTCACAAATAATATCAGGATTTCAGGCAAGCCGAGAGACAGGAAAGGAAGAGGAAGCAGGAAGGTCGCCCATCCTTTGCCTTTCCCCATAAAAATCTACATTTTCTCGCTTTTTTCTATTTCATATACAAAAAATATACAGATATCTATGTATATAGCTACAGATGCACATTAAGAGACACAAACAGAAGTAGAAAATAGAGTGACATATAGCGGTATAGCTTGAGAGAGAGAGATGCTCCTTCTTCGTTTCATCTCATCAGAGCAGACTTACAAAACAGGCAGAAAAACATCATCAATATCTGTCAACAGCATCTGACACACACTTCAGTCAAGTCAACCTTAAAAACCGAACCTGAAATGAATGTAGAATGTAAACCCACTCAGTTTTCAAACGGGGGAGGCATACATACACACAAACAAACATGCATGGAGAAAGATGGGAAGTATGCAAGCAAGCACGTATGTTCCAACATTATTATTTTACGGAAAAGGAAGAAGATTCCTCCTCTTCCTCTTGAGAGAAGAAAGACACACAGACAGTGGTACTTGCATTATATTTGTATACATACACAACTCTGAAATTCAGAGAAATAATGCCATCACCTTTTTTTCGTATAGTCATCTTGACTCATCCATTTTTCCTTCTCCTTTCAAAACAAGTGTTATCATTTCATTGTGAAAATAATGCATTATAGATGCCTGAAAACACAATATTATCCAAACCGGCTAACTATACTCTTTTGGAAGATCTGGCGCAGTTGGAAAATGGATAAAGTGCTGGAGATGCACTATTAAACTTTTTTTTCGTACGTCGACTCATTGATACTCCAAGATGCCCTTTCTTCCTACTACCACCACAACTTCCATAGGTATAAGGTACATAAGTTGGCAAGTAGAGGAAGAAATAGGTTTCTTTCTTTTTATCTGTGTTGGTTGGGTGCACTGCTGCTAGTTTGTATACCGGGAAATTTCCATAATGCACCAGTTGTGCTATGATACTTTGAGTTATCGAATTCGGCAGTGTGTGGTGGTGTTTTCATTTTCCGTCTTAAAATTTTGTATTAAAAAGTGTCATAGAATAAGGGAGAAAGCCCGCTGGGTATACCGCGCTCCAGATGGGGACAAAAGGAGAAAACATTTCGGTCAAAGTAATAATAATGTTTGGACAATATCCAAAGCACGAAAAAAAGTAGACAAAAATATGAAGGGAAGATGGATAGTGTCACTCGCTCGATAAACCTCACTCATTGCATAGATTGTTACTTTTGCAAATGAGAGAGAGAATACTCTTCTGCACATTTTATTTTACATTAGACACATTTAATTCGATTTCACTATCGCGCACTATGGACCACTAACCAATTACCGGGGAAAATCTATACATAATACCAATGTGCATATATAGTTGCACGATAGCACGTCAACATGGCTCGCTGCAATCTTGCAGCAAATGGGTTTGGGGGTTAACTTGCTGAAAATAATGTAAAGGTAAAAATATGGTTTTTTTCCTGTCTGTCGAAAAGAACATGTCAAGTTTATTTTCTACATATTATCATAATATTATTATGCTGCAGTCTACAACTGCAACAGTTTCAATGTCACTCAAGAACACTCAGCATTTATATTTTTTCTGTCAACTTACGCGTACATGTCAGATTCATGATATTGTTTAAATCCTGAAAACGGAGGAGGACGTTACATTGTTCTCCTTTTCATCATTTTCAATATTTTTCTATAAAAATCGTTCAATCATTTTCATTATTATTTTCACTTAACTATATGTCCCATAAGAAAATGATTGCTTGAGAATCTGCAGCGTTTTCCCCCGAAACCCCACTCAACATGTTTAAGAATGTAGTCAGAAAATGAGCCCACAAAAAATATAAGCACTTGAAACATTACAGTTTTTGTGGAAACCATATCATACTCTGCAGATCTATAAATCCTGTCTTTTTCCTACTGCAGCCTAAATAAGAGAACGAAAAATGTTTTTTTTAATACTTTTCTGACATGACTGTTCAGAATGAATCGAATCGCACAAGTTCAATTACAATTATACTACTACTACGATAATAATATATATCTCTGAAAAATTGCCTCATCTTTGTGTGGGATTTCTGGGAAAATACAGCAACAAATTCCGTGCTCAGCTGTGGGGTCCAAAAAGTTATACAGCTGGAATCCCACCATTTCAGTTAAGCAGAAGGCTCATGTACTGTAATGTTAATGTACACAATGGTATTTGAGTATGAAGCACACAGATCACAAAATGTATACTTGCTCCTTCAATTGAGGATCTTTCTTCATTTTGTTATTAGCCTGGAAGCCAATAATATACAAGAAAAAGATTTGTGCTTTTTTTTTGATAAATGATATAAGCTCGCATGATTGAGCAGTGACTCTGTGTAAAGTGAAAGGGATTGCGCAGAAACTTGGCTTAAAGTTTAATAGTTACACAAGTTTTACGGGTGGATAGCTAGAAAAGTAAAGGCATAAAACACTTGCAATTAAAGAGTATATTATGTTATATGTTCGCCTCTATTCCACCAGTAAAAAAGAGTCAAGTCAGTAAACATGACTGGGTTGGCTAATAATGACGAGAATCTAATCTGACACAGTTGAAGAACTCGATGAGTTGAGAGATTGGGAATGACACGCATCAACAAACACAATAACATTATGTAAAATTAGCTATAGCTCCCTCTCCCCCTCTCGTTTCCTAGAAAATTATCAAGTTATTGTTATCACACTGCATATCTTGTATAGGCATTTAGATTGGAAAAAAAATCCACCAGTGCTTGTGGGCTCGTTTAAAAAAAAATCCGTCTGCTATCCATTTTATTTTGTAAATCATTTCCTTCCCAAAAAAAGTCGTAGTATTGAATTGTGTACATTCTCGTTTCAACTGTTATGCAACGCTGGAATTTTAATGATTTCAGGAAGTGGAAATAAAAAAAATACATATATGGCTATATCATACCAATTTTGTGTGTGTGTGTGTGCTCTGGGAAATTGGCAGATGGTTACAGGAGGAGAGAAAAAACGCATGTTGTAACATGGGCGCGTGCACGCATGCATGCTTAAAAATGTAACTCGTTAAAACATAATATACATATGCAAGCATGCATGCATACGAGTGGCAGTTATTATTTTTGGAAAGTAATTCGCATTTGCGTATGCAGCTGTGTGCTAATTAGAAATTTCGATGGTGTAGACGATACTTTATGAGAACCATAATTTCTGCCGTAAAAAAAGTTGATTTGTGTATGGCTCAATTTTTTTTTCATCTGTGATTTCTGCTTCCCAACCAAACAAGCTATAATAATATCAGAGAAGATCTTCCCGTCAGTATGAACAGTAGTAAATGTAAATTCAGGGGGTAAAGTGGCAGTTATCCATCCCACTCGTGCGTAAAATTCATAAACACTTTCTCTCGCATTGTTGACCCTTGATTGAATCACTCCAAACGCCCATTGAACGAGCTACATTGTTCATTAAAGACATGTGCAAGTGCTGCTACTGCCACTTTTTTACACCGAGAAATATATACATAAGTTGTGTATTTCCGAGATTTCATTATTCCCGTCAAAAATAAGCCAACTCATAATTCTGCTGACGTTTTGATGACGGGAGAGGGATGTTGAAGGTTGAAATATGATTTTGCAGGGTTGGATACATTATTAACTAAACAGTATACCACACTCAACACTACCACTACCACCCCACACATTTACGAGTTTTTGTTGATGAAGTAAAGTAGAAGTAAGAGGAGAAAGTAGTCGGGTCGGGACTCTAATATCATTACATAAGCATATTGAGATTTACAGATACTTCAAGTGGCTTAATCAAATGAAACAAGGAATGAGGGGATCGCGTATATATGGTCGAAAAGTATTTTGTACATTTATAATATAGCTTATTATGGGCATGAGCCATCGTTAGTTGGCACACTGTAATAAGGTCGTTGCCCTTTTTATATAATATTCATTGTTCAGAGAGTCCTCAGGTTTTACATAAACGCAGCAAAATAAACAAAACGAAATAATCCCGGAATGAGTACGGCATACAAGGTCAATGCTTAATAGCGAGCAATATTATTATTCTGTTGCACAAAGCTTTGTACTTTGCATAGGAAGTACTTTTAATGAAGATAAAAACATGGCAGTTACCTAACTACCACCTCTCCGCAGCTGCATAAAGTGAAACTAACAAAACATCAAGAATGCATGGATGGACGTCATCAAAACCACCTATCAAGAGTATTAACTCGTCAAGCCATTTATAATCCTTTCCCCAGTTTTCCCTAAATATTCTAGAAACTATAAAAGCACAAGATTTAAGTATTTTAAGTCATGTATATATTTTACTACCAAGCAAAATCGTATAATTAAGTGTACTGAGTCGTTTACACTTAAACAATGAAATAAAGAAACTTGCAATTTATGTGCTTAATTAAATTGTATAACATTACATCTTTCGACATTGCGTGATTGCGTCCATTGTAAATTGTGCTATAGGAAACATTTAATCAAATTATATCCCATCCTATAAACTGGGGAAAAAGTATATGCTCAAGAAAATAATACCCACAAGAATATCAGCAACCTCACCCCCCATACACAGTTAGATAGCTTCAAATTACACTGAATGTGGGAGTAGGAAAGTCAAAAAGAAAGAAATCTAAAAAGTATAAAATATCTTTTGAAATGAAATGAAAATGGATTGTCCACATATTGTCTGGTGGTAGCACATAAAAAGGAATTCACGCACTGCATCCACTATAGATGTGCATATACCATTATTGCTAGACCTTTTTTTAGTAAGCATATAATTTTGTCCTCCCTCACTCACTTCCTACAACAGCCTGTCCGAAAGCAACATGGACCAAAAAAAATATAATTTGGAGAGTTTGGTGCGTTTTTTTTGTGTGTGAATACTGGTTTCATGCTATTGTCATACTTATATTGCAAGAGAGGAGGACACACACACACACACACTGGGATCAAATCATTGGAGAACACCAATATACCAGTAGGATTTCTATTATTTCCCGGTGTCTTTTGAATTGGCTTTCTCTATGAAAAAAATAAATTCTTTCCCTTGCCGAAATAAAAATGATGGTAGAAGTAGGTATATGTATATGGCTACTAGCATTTGTACAATGAAGGTTGACAATGATGAAAAGAAAAAATATAAAAGGAAGAGGAAACAAAACTGGAGGTGATTGTGTGACGGCGACAGTGATGATGAAAAAAACCCGAAATAGGTGTGGTGTCAATACGCTGGATTATATATACAGTATAAAAAAGTCGATGGTATCGGTATCCTATATCGAATTACTATTGTGTGACGGCAACAGTGATGATGAAAAAAACCCGAAATAGGTGTGGTGTCAATACGCTGGATTATATATACAGTATAAAAAAGTCGATGGTATCGGTATCCTATATCGAATTACTTTTTTTTATATAATAAAATAATACTATTTTCCTAAAAACTTTTCTTTTTATTATTCTCCTTTTTTTCTGGACGTGGATGGTCACACAACCTCAAATTGTAATATCGATGATCACAATGTCATTCTTTGCCAGTTGCTTGCCATTCATCCTGGAAAAAAAGTTCACTCTGCTTTTATATTTGCTTTGCTATGCTCTATTTCCTTTTTTCTCAGATGCAACACTATTATTACGTAGGAAAAGACATGCTCTCAACCCAAGTGGAGAGAAAAACAAAGTTAATTCTTTCTTTTTTATTCTTTTCTGTTGGGTTGGGAAGTGGTGTGGTCGCCGATGAGAAAGTGAAATGACATGATTGTTGGTTTGGCTGTATGCTGTAGATTTCTTTGCCAATGCTACGCAATTACTCTACGTCGAAAGAGAACAAAAAGATATCCTGTAAAAACCTTGTGTGTGTGTGTGTGAGCTTCTTCTCACATGTCAGGAATGAAGGAGACCGTAAAAAGAATGAAGTGTGTGTGTGCTGCTATATAGTAGACCAGTTTCTCAAACAATACAAGTTAACTTGGCTGTTCATATCATACACACATTTATTCACTATGGTCAGCAGAATGTTATTTTGTGTGTGTGTGTGTGTGTGTGTGTGTGTGTGTGTGGAATTGGTACACAAAATAGACATTTTATTGTGGATCTGTGACAAATATCACACGTAAAAACTTTCCATGTCAGAGAAAATGAGCTGCAAACTAGTTGACCAGTCAGCGAAAATTAAATGAAATGGCCTACATGATACTTGGTTACTATATTACTGCACCTGTTTGGTTGATATAAGCCAACAGAGACTGCTTTGTTCCTGGTTATAATCTTAATGACAGGTTTCACACCCGAATATCATATCTACACGTGCACAATTCAGAAAAGTTGGAACCAACGTAATAAAAGCCTTTCAATAAGCGTCCTTGTGTTCCAAAAGTAATTTTAATGATAGCAAAAGTATATATCGGATATATGTATTATGACAATATATCATTTTGGTATACAACTTTAAAATCAATCGCTCGTCTTAAAAGTAGACGTCATTAATCCTTTCTCCATTTTCAAACAGATTTTTTTTCACAAAGCGACAACAAATCTCTTTAAACTTGACAATAAGTGCAACAGGACACTTTTCCATTCATTTCGGGTAAAGTCCTAAAACGACAGACGTCTGCAAACCCGACAGGTAAACATAATAAATAAATACAGTTCCACGCAGTGGCAGTGATACAATATATAATGGTATAGATTCTGTGCGGATAAAGTTAAATAGTGTTTATAATAACATCAACAAGAGGGAAAATAAAACTTTTTCTTTTAATTCCCATGATGCGCTCTTCGCTTCACTACAAAAAAAAGACGGAGATGAAATGGGGAAGGTACACAACAAAGTAAGGAGAGAGAGAGAGAGAGAGAAGAGAGATGCATTTCCCCTATTCACTTCACACAGAAGAACTGACAGAGTAAATCAACTTTAAAATGCAACTTTCATCCTTTTAACAAGTTTTACAGAATTGTAGAGTGAAAATGATGAGTGGTGGTGATAAGAGCAGAGATACACGTTATTATAAAGTTTTTTCTACGTAAAAAAAGGGAAAGCAATTTTGTGCGTAAAAAATATATTCTTAAATTTCAACTACTTTAAATAATGCGTATTTGAGTATATATTTTTTCCAAAAAGGGTGCATTTTCCAGTGTTGCATACTGACTTTTTACATAAAATGGTAATAAATGTCGGCTCTCTTACAGTATTCCACCAAAAACATGTGAATGCACGCATGTCGCACGAATACAACATTTTATGCCGCTGCATTTTTGTGTATCGTCTTACATAATTTTGTTATTCAAATAATATTTTCATGAAATTCATATTTTTTTATATCATCACCCACATATCCACTCGCGTTAACATCTTCAGAAGAGAAACCCGAGAATCACAACACTGCACTCTTTATGATGCATAATATGCTTTCACAACATCACCATCATCATTTTAAAAATATGACGTATTTCACAACTTTTTGGTGGGTCCCAACCCAAGTAAATTCATATCCATCACAATAATCCTCCATCATCATCTCGTCATCCCCCACTTTTTCTTTGCTACCAAGCAAGGTCGTCGTCGTCTCCGGTTATATTATTATAATAATGATATTACGGGATGCCACCCATCAAGTATACCTTCCTGCCTGAATTTCATAAAAACAAACTTGGATTGTAGATATATATTTTTTCATGTAAATGTACTTTTAGAAGTAGATTACTACCGCTATACTTGTTGTAACCCTACACCTTATTTTCCTACAGTAGGATCGTTGAAATTTTTATTTTCTACAAAACAGCAGTTGAGCTATTTTACTTTCTCCCTTCACCAACAAGACACTGCAAATAAGGCGAAAATGTGGTAGGGATACGGATAGCAGGGAAAATATCTTGCATCAGCACCATACAGAATAAATAGCTTTGATCAGTGCAACGGAATAAGGTAAGTAGTTCTTGTCTACTTTTTTTGTCCTTCTCAGCGGCAGCCGATTCTGAAAAAGGTGATGCAGTAGTGCAGTGCAGCAGCAGCAGCAGATGTGAATGGAGTGTCTTAAGGAGACGATTTTCACTTCCCCATTTTCTAAACAGATAATATCTTCGTTTTTCCATTTATACCGTTCGCAGTCAGCTCCTCATGATGATCATGATCATCAACATCGTCACTTTGCTTGTTTGGTTAAGGTGGAATCCCACAATTTACTTGAGTCGACTCAGCATCATAATAATGCACTCTCTTTCTCTCTGTCAGCACAGCAGCAGACAGATGAAATGCAAAAAGCTGCATGGCAGCAAGTACCTACATTACAAACATAGAAATGATGGAAAGAAGCTGAGAAAAAAAACTCGCTTTTTTGAAAATCCCCAGAGACATTGATTCGCTGCTGCATTTAATAAAATGCACTGTATCATCCTCCTCCTTATTCTGTTTTCGACAAACAAAATAGGAAGGATTCCAGAGAGAACATACAAAACACACGTATTCCATTTCTTTCCATTTTCTCTCGATTCCCTATTTTTCAACATTTTTTTTGTGCTCTTGAGAAAATGGAAATCCAATGTACGTATATATGTATATACCTATATATTTACTTGTGCTGTTATGTATAAAGAACATAAAAAATTGCATTGCTGCTCACATCTGCATTAGAATTTCTCTCTATAAAATAATAGATTTTTTTTCTCTAAACAAAAAAACCATCACCAACATTTTGCATCTGCATCCTCATCATATTCATCCAAGCAAACAACTTGTGTGTGTGTGGGACTATGGCTGCGTACTCTAGACACACGCACTCCTTTTTTTCGGTTCACCGAGGAGTACCCGTCGTTGACAATATTATATGCAAGCATGCACATGACATGACACACCAAAACACACAACACAAGCTTATTTCTCTTCCTTCTCTGTATTATACTTACTTGTTATTACACATTTTAGTGGCAAATTCCATGCCAAAATAATATTCCCGTGATAGTTGCTCAAGAGGAAAGACGACAAGTTGGAAGGAAATAAGAGAAAAATATTGTAAAAGATAAAAATTATGCTGGAAACATTGTTTGGTTGCTGTGTATGTGCATTATGACAATGAACTCGCCGTCATCACCACCGCCAGAGAAATGTAAAAATATATAATATATATCATTTTATTATTATTATTATTATTCTCCCATTTGCTCTCAAAGTACACAAAAGCGTTTGGCTTTGTTTTTTTGTCTTCATCCTCCACCGTGGCACGCTGTAAATCCTTCATTCACAAGAAATACGAGAAGCTCTGCTGTTGCTATCATCATATTATGCTCGTGCATGAAAACATGCAAAGAAAAATCCACTTTCACTTTTTTTGTGTTTTCTCATGGGCAATAACAACGTCTCTGGGGAGGATATGACATTTTTCAACAACAACATTCCCTATCATCGTGATAAAAAAAGAGAGGATCGACTACTACTGGAGCAGTTTACAAACTGCATTGAAACTTGATGGCGCACATGCATCTGTGCTTGGATGTTTTATACTTTCACAAGTGTACTTTCTTCTATCCAAGTCATAGGAAACTTCAATACGTCATGTGGAAGCCAAACAATAGCACCTTCATACATGGAATCAAACAATGCACCCGCCCACGCATCACTTTTCACAACAGAAACATATTTTAGTGCATATCATTTGTTTATGGTCGTACTCACTACTTCTGTGCTCTACAATTCTATTGTTGTTGTCAGTTCCAGGTTTAAAACAAGAAAGTAATGTGAGATACACACGCAACACGCATAAGGTATATTCACCAAAACAAACTATTTTGTTATGTGATCCAGAATATGAATTGGATGGATGCAGAGACATGCAGAGAGTCACGGGTAATAATAACGTATGTATGAATGGTGGCTGTATATCATCATCATCACTCTATGCAAATAAAAATCTTTGCCAATTACTGTCTCTCTGCATTCACATTACTCTCCTTTTTGTGTTCTTCTCTTTTGTTTGTTTGTTGTATTTCTTTGAAAGGATGTTTGTCTGAGTGCAATTCTGTTTTAAGATGTGTGTTGTTGTGCATTATGTAAAAATGTTTTTTTTGCCTCGTGTGCATCGTAACATGTTTCTTGTCTCCTTTATTTTTGTTAATTTAGATATGAAAATGAAAAAAAATAAAATTTAAGCTATACAATAATACATACATAATAATAATAAAAGCTTTAGCACTTTAATAAGTATAAAAACACTTTTTTATGTAATATGTTTGAATGCACTGTGTGTTTTGAAGTTATATGCACAAAAAATATGCAGGATAAATAGAATAGGTGTCCAGGGAATAGTAAACAAGATTACAAGTACGTCCCTGTTTTTCTTCGTGACGTAGACATAAATGCCACATACATACATGGATGCATACTTTACGCGCTCTAACATTTACAACATTGCATATGATTAAAAGCCAGAATTGTTTAAAATACACAGTACATTGTAGATTTTCAAAGTGAAAGACTGTTGACGCTGTGTGTCGACAGCGTGCGCAACCCTGGTATTTCACATCCATTATTGCCACTGATGCCAGCACCACCACTTGAAATAAAACAAGTGGAAGGAAATACGTCAAGTGAAGACTGGACCATGTCAAGTCATGTTGTGCTGTAAGTGACTTTGACCGTACCATAATAGCATTCATACCACAAAATCTTAGCTTTTATATCAAACAAGGGTTGGGATTAGCCGCTATGCGTGTTGTATTGTAGGTCTTGTTGGACTTTTCATATAATTTATAAATGCAACCAATAATACAATACGGCAAAGAGTTGGAAGCAGTGGAGAGGCTCACTCAGCATGGGCATTCCTTTATTTTATTTTGTTTAAAAGGCTCCATTTATAAAAAAAAATACTCACAGACACGAATACATATAAATAAAGGAATATAAAATCATAATAGGAAATAGAGCATAAAGTAAGTTAGGCAAATAAAATTACTATGCACAATGTGAAGAACTGTGATAAAGGAAGTTGGCGTTCAAGTCATTTTGGTTCCCGACACAGGAGCTCAAAAACTGAAAAATAAGAATCCCAAACACAGCTCACCAGTATTAACGGCGGCGGTGGTGGTGGTGCTGGTGGAGGCACAATGAAATTGGAAGTGATGCCACCCGTTGGGGTCGCCGCTTGCTGCTTTCTGTTACCTTCCTCCACCACAGCACACTACTACCACCGTTGTTTTGATCATAGTGGTTGTGGTGCTTGGCTGCTCACACTTTTGCTATTCGGAAAAAAACTATACCGACCAATGTAGGATTTAATATTCAGCTTCTTCTTCTACTACACTTGCTGCTACCGTTACCCCCTTCTTGGCCACTAAAATATATTATACATCCATCCATATACTACCCGCCCTCCCAAGGATTATCACCAGAATAAATTTCATTGCAAAATTATACATTCAACTAACGTCCAGATTTACGGAGAGGCGCGAGAGAGGGAGAGAAAAACAGGAGGAGAAAATCCATTTTCACCAAATATGGAATGCAAACAATATTTTTTTATCGACAAACGACTTTACACACCAGCACCGGTACCAAGGTGAGTTTGCATGGGTAGCTGTGTTGTAGTGCAACAGCAGCAGCGTAACTGATGATCATTGCGATTGTACGTGTGTGTTTGTGTGAGTGGAGAGTCTGGTAAAAATGTGTGAAGTGGAACAAGTTTATATTTCATTTGGATAAGTGCAATGCACCCACCTATTCATACTCATACACGCATGTACATACACACACGCATAATAATTTAAAATATGGTGTGCTGTACACTGTACATATACGCAAGCAGCATGAATACTTTTGTTTGTAATCATTTTTACGGGTTCCCTGGAGTTACTTTTAAAACCCTTTTTTGGAGAAAGTGATCCTGCATGTTTTATTTAAAATTTTACCGAGAGAGAGAGAGAGAGAGGACACCATCTAAGCTTTCTTTTGCGCCCGGTTTAATTGGTAAAGGCTATGTACACACGGAAAACAAGCCAGCTCAACTTTCAATCAAAATCCCTCATTGTTTCCTTTGCATATTTTGTACACATTGTACACACATGAACATGAGGGTGCAAAAGGACAAGAGGATTAAGCATACCTACGTAAGAATTCATAGGGAGAGTAAAATTAGTTGTGTAAATAGATACAGGCGGGATGAGTACCACCGCCACACATACATCTCATGTTTCTACTAGAAATTCATACGATATTTTTGGAAAGGGTTATGCAAATAAAGTGGAAAAGTGCAGCAGATGAAATGCAGTGAGGATTACAATACGATCACTTGTAGTAATCAGGAAAACGTGTGAGAGAGTTTGTTAGTTTACTTGATACACACACATACACACACAAGCGGTAATCTCGTCCAGTGGTGGTAGCGGCATTTATGCGTGGATTTATTGGAACATGAGCAAATATATAAATGTGAGTAGTAATTAAAATGGAAATGGAACCTCACACAATCATACAAAAAAAAACCACCCAGAGAAATACCGAAGCTTATAGTAGTAAAAAGCTGTAAAAGCTCTCTGTTTGAACAGCGAGAGGAAAAAAGGGGGCGTTTTTGTGTTCCTTTTCATACCAAACCAGTTTGATTTACACTTTGCTCGGTCGGTCTCTGCACCACCACCACCATCATCCCTCTCCGGTTTCCAAAGTGTGACAACAAAAATTTTAATGGATGACTCAAGCGAGAAAGATTAATTAAAATTGTAATTCACAATCATATTTAGTACACATGGTATACTTATTATACATATAAGCTGTTGACAAATACAAATTCCCTCATGATAATATTTTTTTGCTAGGATGATGTTGGAAATGTTGGAATACGATGAGCACGGGAGGAACGCCCTTCTTGTGGGCATCTCCCGGCTCTGGCGACTCTCCAAGCTGGTGTCAATTCGCAGCTCTCGCATTTCCTCTGATGTGTACTTGGTTAAAATAGGGAAAAAACACTTGGTACTCTTTTGGGACAAAATGGATAACAATAAATTCACATATATATACACACATCAAAAGGGGCTAAGAGAGAGAAAATAGGAAAGATGAAATAGATATTATTTCACACAAAAACATACACGAGCGACAATTTTTTTTGTATCTCGCACATTATATCATTTTGTTTTTTGTCCCTATTTCTTTTATAATCTCATTTTGCTCAAATAGGAGCACCACCACTCTGCTGAAAGTTATCTTCTTTTTGAACATTGCGATACTACTCCATAATATTATATGCCAAAGTAGCCGTTTGGTCGTCTTTCATGTGCAGAGTATCCACTTTCATCTCGTAAAAAGGGATTTTCTTCCTTTGCACTTTATTTTTCTCATATGTTCATTTCCTGTACACAAAAGCAACAAGCTCAGGTTACCGTAATATTGTCCTTATAAATACATGGGTGTAGCGTGTTTGTAATAATATCCCACTCTATGATACATGATCATACGGAATAGAGGTACATGGGCAAAAAAAAATAACTTTATGCTAGAACACTCTCTTGTCCACTGCATGTACACCCACAAATGGCGAGTGAAAGTGGAAAAGAACAACAGCAACAACAATAGGAGCAATATTATATGGTCTCCTAGCAGAGCAGAGTCACCAGATGACTTTCTCCTTTTTCCAAATAAATGAAACGTTGCAACATTAAATACACATACATAACAAAGGTAAGATCTTGTTTATATGATTATGTAGGTATAAAGTATACAAACATGAATAAGGCCTGATGTGTAGTAATATTGCTACCTGAGAAGTAGACATTATGCTTGTTATTGTGCTTGGAAAGTCTTTTGGGAAATTGATAAAACAGAGTCGCAAAGATATCAGCCCACACAAGAGCCAGAGAGTAAAAAAAGTAAGTGGAGACAGAAAATGGAACAGTGTAAGAGATGAATGCTATAACTTTTTGTGTCTATGGTCTTGTTGGTGTGGCTAGAGTGTGTTGTGTTATAACACCAAAAAGGTAGCAAAAATATATCTAAGGGATTGTAGGAATAATAGTGACAGTGGGTCGGGGGTAACCTGAGGGAAGGATATTTCATAACCAGAAATAGAGATACAGAGAATGAATCAAAGCCTTTTTGCATGCAAAAGTTGCCTAACATTATTAAAGATTAAAAATACGTTTTTATATACTAATCCTAAACCAAAAGCCAAGTTGATTAAAAGTGCTATGTATTTATTTTGGGAGCCCATATCATTTCGAAATGTTGCGTCATAAAAACGGCACTTTACAGGAATGGGAATAAGTTAGCCTTCAACTAATTTCTCATCCCTGTCGTGTATGCATGACTTCCATATGGA